>JAVJIF010008566.1:60000-150222 GCA_038442645.1 Agave tequilana
CTGTCATGCCCTTAGAGAGAACTGTTTAGAGAGTCATCCATCCTGAAATTGCTTATGCCCGAGCACAATTAACTATAGAGTTTTTCCCATGGTTCTTCCCTAAAAATGCTAGCATAGTTAATTCTTTGAGTTCATAAGAACTATTATATATCATAGGTATCATAGGCTTTCCCAATGTACATCCCACGTTGGACTATTCACTTGGGGTATGACATGCCCTCTGTTTATAATATAGCGCCCTCGCCATATTAACACTTCACCATACAATGTGAGATTTTAAAGGTGTCCCTATGGATTCTAGAGGTGGCCCCCACCACCTGACTGCGTGGTATGACACTTTGCTCTGTGTACTTAGCGCCATTTGGCAGTTTCACATACTTCTGATTGATGTTGGCTCTATACCATTTCTCATGCCCGAGTGAAAACTTTACAAAAATCACCCTTTCTGAAATCGCTTACTCTAGCATGCTTAACCATATTTTTTCCCATGGTTTCTCCTAAAAAAATGCCAGCTACGATTAGTTATCGAGTTTGTAAAAACTAAGAACTGCTGCATGCCAGAGACTTTTGCAGTATATATCTCATATGGAACTATTCACTTGAGGTATGGCAAAACCTTTTCATATTTATAGATTTATTGGAACCCTTCACCTTTTGCGATGAGATTCCTCTTTTTTTATTAAAATTTAACAAAGGTAGAAAGGGAAATAATTATGGTAGCTACACATAGTAAACTAGTCAAAAGTAATTTTTTAAAAAATGGTGCAACATCATGGTAGTCTTTTGTAATTTAGCACAGACTTATGTTATTAGTCCCGTGCAAGGTTCTTTTGGCCGACAAGGTGGTTATTTGGCTTCCCAAAAAGAATTCCTAAGTTTTTTTTGTTAGGTTGAGTAGACCGAATGTTTCAATTTGGCAAACGAAACTCCTACATAAGCTTCACATTCAATCTACAACCTTCAACTGTCTTAGCCAATCAGGCAATTAGTCAAATGAGTCTTGGAAGATTTGTGAATGATTTCAATGCATGGGATGACTATCTTGTTACTACAAAACAAAGCTTTTTAATATGTATTTGAAGAGCTCATTGTAGTTCGCTTGTTGCTTCAGAATTTTTTTTGGATTGCATGAGAGCTTTCATCTAAGACCTAATTGTGACTATCTATTCATTGAAGGAATATTCCTACACTCATATCACATTTGGAGAGGGAAAAGTTCCAAGAGAGATTATGAATCCTCTCTCTATTCTCTTATCTATAAGCAAATACAGTTAAACTCATAATACAAGTAGGACTACTAGTAACATGTAACAATATGAAAACTAGTTAAGTAATTAATTAGTGAAAGAGTTTTACACTTCCTTTCAAGTTGGAGCATAGCTATCTATCGCGTCCAACTTGTTACATAAGTACGAGAAGACTCGAGGAATAAACATGTTTGCGAGCTTCTCATAAGAAGTGAATAAGGTAGAAATCAACTTCTGAGACATCGCATCACGAACAAAATGACAATTCATCTCTGTGTGCTTGGTCCTCTCATGAAAGAAAGGATTGTTGGCTATGTAAATAACAACTTAATTATTACAATACATAGGCATTGGTCCGTCCATACTGAATTCGAGTTCTTACAAGAGAGATTTCAACCACATCATCTCACATGCTGTATGAGCCATCAATTTATACTCAGCTCCTGCGCTGGAATGAGACACAACACTTTGCTTCTTACTCCAAGTAACATGATTGCCTCCAACATAAGTGTTGCAACCAAAATATCTCTTTTATTCCCTGCATAATTCGAATCTGAAAAACCTTCAATTCGCAAATGCCCATACCTATACAATAGTACTTTACTTAGAGATCTTTTGATGTATGTTAGGATTCTCAAAGCGACTTTTCAATGAATCTCTCTACGCTGTGCCTATACTGACTCACAAAACCAATAAAATAGGTAATATCTGGTCTTGTAACTGTGAGATAGATAAGATTACCTCCTAGTTTTCTGTATTGCGAATCATTCTCAAATAGGTGTCCAGACTTATCTCACAAATCATCATCAACATCCATAGGAGTGCTCACTAGCTTGTTGCCAAGTAATCCACTCTCCGGTAGTAAATCCAAAATATGTTTTTGTTGATAAAGAACTACTACATGTTTACTGTGAGAAAATTCAATCCTAAGAAAGTATCATGGCGTGCCCTTGTCTTTGGTCACAAACTAAGTCTTAAGATACTCTTTAGCCTTCTCAATGCCATCAATATCACTCCCAGTCAGTTGAATGTCATTAACATAAACAATATGAATCACAACGCCCGAAGAACTTCTATGAATGAAGACAAAATGATTAGAATGACACTTCTGAAAACTGACTTAAGAGGTGATACAACTGAACCAGGCTCATGGACTTTGCTTAAGGCTATATATCCTATTCTTGAGTTTGCACACCATATTCTCTCGATGATCAACATACCTAGGAGATTCCTCCATATAGACATCCTCAAAGTCATCATATTTGAAGGCATTTTTCACATCGACTTGAAGCATCGATCACTGGTAGTTCACAGTCAGGATACAAATGGAGTTAAGACGAGCCACATGAGAGAATGTCATTAGATAATCCACTCCATAAGTTTGAGTAAAATTTTGAGCAACTAGGCGAGCCTTATACCTATCTACCGTGCCATCTAGATGATACTTGATAGTATACACTAAGCGACAACTGACCATAGAAAGTCCACACGAAGTAGGCACAAGACAAAGTCTGACGTGAGATGAGAGCATCCATCTTGTCATCCATGGCATGCTTTCACTCTGGGTACATCAATACTTTCTGATAATACTTAGGTATAGAAACAAAAGACATAAACAAGGCAAATTGACGAGATAGGAGGTTAAGAAAATCATTAAAAAAAACAAAATTAGAAATAAGATGCTTGGTACAAGATTGTTTACCCTTTCAATGTGTAATATGAAGGTCCAAGTCTGAAGGAGCAAAAGTATCCATCTCAACACTAGGAAGTGGAGTATCAGTGGTAGAGAAGCAGAATGAGGAGGGTCAGGATTAACAGCTGCAAATACTAGATCAATCGAGAGTAAAGTAGATACCACATTCTTAGAACTTCTGGTATACCCTTGCAATGGCTGAGAAAAAATCTCTTTTTGCAAATCCCCAGAACTAGGCATAGGCTGAGGTATTAGAGAAGCAACGGTAGAAATAAAATATGAAACTGAATTAAAGGTCACATCAACAGAAGTATAAAACTTACTGTGCACAAGATCGAAAAACCTATAGCCTTATAAGATCAAGAGTAGCAAAAAGGACACATTTTATAGTTCTAAATTCTAACTCACCCAAACCAAGTTGAAGATTCTAAGCAAAATAAGTAAAACCAAACACACAAGGGATAACAAGAAATGTAGGTTTTTAAGCAAAGGGAATTTTATCATGAAGTACTCATGAGGGCATTCTTTATCGAGTAACAAGCACAGAGAATAACTTTAGCCTAGAAAGTTTTAGGTACATGCATGTCAATCAATAAGGTGCGAGCGACATGTGAAAATGTCTATTTTTTAGCGACCTCATTTTGTTGTGAAGTGCGTGGACAAGTGGTCTGGTGTAATATTACCATGTGATGCAAAAAAAAAGAGAAACTTCTTTTTGAGTATACTCGAGAGCATTATCAGTGAACAGTAGTAAAAAATTGAGTTTTTATTTTATTAAATTTTTTGATAACATTAGGAACCTGTGTCTTATATTTCAGCAAATACACCTAAGGCATTCTAGATTAATCATCCACAAATATTAGAAAACACCGAAGCCATATATAAAAGTAACACAACATGATCTCAAACACAGTGGACCGGATCAAAAAGAGAATTACTCCTATTATTGATGACTAGGATAAGAAGCATGGTGAAGCTTTTCTAATGACAAGATTCATATTTTAAAGCAGTAATAGATGACTTGATATGCAGTACTTGACACAACTTTTGCAAAGAGAGATGCTCAACCTATGGTGTCATTGTATTGGATTATCAAAAGAAGAAATAGCTGCTAATCAAGAGTGGAGTGTACCATTATCTAAGTAATAAAGGCCATCATATTCACAACCCGAACCAATTCTCATCTCAATATGCAGATCTTAAAACACACAATAAAAAGGTTATAATATTGCACAATAGTGATTTTGTGTGGTAAATTTTTTGATGGATAGTAGATATCATCGAATTTAGGAATAAATAAGACATCATTTAGTGACAAAGAAGAGGGCATGAACAACTCCTTTTTTCATGAACAATGGAAGAGGTTCCATTAGCAATATTTATAAGAAGAATATTATCTAGAAAGGAAAGAGTAAAACTTGTCTTTGATACTTTTCATATGATTGAAGGCTCCTGAATCTAATATCCAAGACTTATCAGTGAAATCAGTAAATGCACTCGTACCTAAAGCATACCCATGCATGGTAGTATTAGCTGATTGGGATGCGCGAGCAGTCTGAACTGAAGAAACCACTCATAGTCTGCCTGAAAAATTTGTATAGTGGAAACAACACTGGAGGAGGTAAAAGTAGATGTAGAATCAACAACCTGATTCCACTCAGCTTTTCTGAACTTGTCCCAATATTTATCTGATGTATGATTGTTCTTACCATATTGAATACAATGGTGTTGACCCTTTTTTTCGTGTCCACGTCCTTCCCCTGGATCACGGCCACGGCTGCATCCTCGTCAACCTCAACCACGACCTTCAGCTGCCATGGCAGAGATCTCAGTACCAGAAGAAACATCAGAAGAGGAATCACCTCTCATAGATACACGATGATCTCTAGACAAAATGGTAAGGGAGAAGGAACTTTATCACCACCAAGAATCATTCAGTTCAGAGAGAAACTTAGTAATTGCTAGCTCATCACGATATTGCTGAAACACCTCCAAATCCAATTGAGAGTTCGATGAGAGTTCTGTTTAACTCAGAGTAGTGAGGCGACCTTCCCGTCCCAGTGAGAATAACTTCTCATACAGATCAACAATTCAAGAAATATTCTACTCGGAATACATCTTTAAATATCCCATCTCTTTTGGCAAATTTCAAAAATATGACACTTGCACTAACATTCTCATCCATACTATTGAGCAACCATGTTATCACATTACAATAATTGGCCACCCAATCATTGTTGGCAATAGTATTTTTTGGTGGAGGATCTTCTAAGATGCTTCAGCTTCTTCTGTGAACCGACAAAGAGGTGAAAAGATTGGGCCTAGAGAAGGCAAATTGGTCCATTGAGTTTCACGGTTGTAGCCAAGAACGGCTTTGGAACAGTGAAATCAAAGGTGTGCTTGATATCTTCAGAAGACATAGCAACTAATAGTCAGATAAACACAGGTAAATAGACAGACAGACACCAGTAGCCACAGAAAACATCAACAAGGCCGTTGCAAACAACACACTGGAGATTAGTTGAGGTAGATGGCCTCGGAAGTTTATGGAAGCATCGTAAGGACAAGCACAACGAGCAGATAGAGGAGTAGTAGGAGTGTAGGACCTCTGCGAAGTCACACATAGGTAGTAGTGCATCGTCGAGGCCTAGGGGTTTGGTTATGGAGGCCTCGACGAGGCTACAATGTGATCAAGAAGGCTCATCGACGCTAGGATATTGTCGACAAGGCTTGGTGAGGGCTTGGGGATGGTCGACAGGGCTCAACAAGGTCTAGGGTTGATGCATGAGTTGACGGCGAGGTGCATGGATGGGAGTCTGGGTGTTGGCGAGATCAAGAGAGCATGTGGCAGAGATGTTTTAGTGGGGGAGATGTGTTGGTGGACACAAGGGAATGAGAAGAGGTTTGGGCGGCGACGACATGGAATGAACTAGGGTTAGGCTTTATGCTCTGATGCCATATCAGATTTGGAGAAGAAAAAGTTTTGAGAGAGATTGTGAGTTCTCTCTCTATATTCTTATTTATAGGCAAATACAGTTACAACTCATAATACATTAGGACTCCTAATATCATATAGCAGTATGACTTCTAATTACTAACTCCTACACTCATATGTAAGGTGATGTTGTTTCTTCTAGAGGCTTCGTGAGCAGAGCTTACGGGAACAACTTTGCAAGCATAAAGCTGTTGTGTTTGTGTTTTCTCTCTCTTTTATGTGGGCGTTCAGAATAGATATTTACTATGGTGTTTTTTTTTGGGAACATTACATGTCAGAATGTGGTTTGTTTAGTTGTCTTGTGTAATATAACCACATTTTTACTATCTATTGTTTTTCATTGTTTATTACTGGAGTCTTATTACTCTATATTTAAACAATTATAATTTTTGTCAAATAACTATGATATGTTTCCCTTCTCCTCTTATAGGAGACTTCTGAACTGGTTTCCAATCCTTGTGAAATTGACGCCTCAGCCACATGTCACCAAAGTAATAATGTTGAAGGAAATCCAATGCCTGAAGCTAGAGAACATTCGCCGGGATCGGAAAAGTATTGTTTACTCTTGAACTTTACCACACTTTTATTCGTCTTCGTTTTGCAGTAAAGCTAGTAGCTTTGATGTTTGCTGTATCAAGATTCAGCATCATGATCTCTAACATACTTATTCATTTTCCTTTCAGACAAAATCACTTAGTTACATCGCCCAACAAAGGGATTGTCTCCGGCCCTACAAATGAGGTATCGTTTTCCCTCCTCATTTGACTTTTATAATTTTCAACTTAAGGAGTTGTTTTCAGTTCGCAAGTTCAAGTGTTTTCCTTTTGCTAGTTGTCTTGGTGTTTTGGCTGCAATTTGATGTTGCCATCTTTCCATTTATACTCTGCATTAGGATAGGGGGACATTTATCAGCGATGGCACATGCACTTCTGAAGAGCACCTAAGATTTGCACATCTAAAGGAGTCTTTGGTGGCAGTTCAAACGGATAGTGGCACCAATGCATGTGTTGTCTGCAAGCATCCGGGACAGCTTTTGTGAGTGCCTTTGCATTTACAATATTGTAGTGTTGATGGTTGTTGATGCTAGCTAGATTTCAAATAAATGCATAGTGGTTAAGAATGAAGGTTGCATTTGGAGGTAGAAGTGCATTGTAACAAATTTATTCATTTTTCATATTTTGCATACTGTTAGTCGTAAATTCGCAATAGATCTCCAAGATAATTTGGTACTATTTGTATAGTGTAAGTATCTATTATTACTTGACAATAAACTTTCACTATTTTACGTTGATTTAAGGCTTCATTAATGTTTTTAGGTTTGAACTTAAAGTTTGTTCCCACCTGAAAAAAAGTAAATGATATCCCAGTCACTTGCACACGTATGCTCAAATATTAGTAGTGTGATCTTCCCATGCCCATAAGTTTATATAGCTTGTATGTGTGCAGTTGTGCATCATATCATCTCCATTACCATCTTTGTCGAAGCATTTTCCTTTTAAAATTGTGGTGGCCCAAAATAAGTCAAGAAAGCTTCTCAGAAGAATTAAGCAAATTCTGATTAGCTGATTCCATTTTGTTGTATCCTATGCACTTGCATATAGTCTCTGGGGTTGCTTTATGGTTGCGTTCAACTCAACTACAAAAGTTAATAAAGAAATTTGATCGGTTGTTTGTTGATGCTTTTCTACTTCTAATCATGTTCTATAACTCTTTCCATTTTGATGGGAAAACGTTCACATGATGATTCCCAAATTGTATATTATGCTTTTTTTTTGTGTAAGAAGCACTGATGATCATGCATATTTTTTTCTAGTCTTTGCTAAATATTCATGATTAAAGCTGTTAATTCTTGTAAATGTCGAAGGAACATCTTGATGTAATCCTTTCAAGCTATTCTCTGGGTTACTCGTTTCTCTGTAACTTTTTTGTTTTATTAGGGCTGTTTGTTGTTGTTTATTGGAAAGAGGCTCTAGCCCGGGCTCCAATGTGGGATCTCCCGTAACCCAATTTTAGCCCTTTATCTCTGACCCAGGTCGCAATGCTTTTACTAGGGCTTATATTTGACCTGTATTTGTAATGCTAGGTGCTGCGATGGAAAAGGCTGCAAAAGAAGTTACCATCTTCCTTGTTTAAATCCACCTCTGCAGGACACTCCACCTGGTGTCTGGCTCTGTCATCTTTGTGTGAGAAAGAAAGTGGAGTCAGGTGTACATTCTGTGTCTGAAGGAATAGAATCTATCTGGGATGTTAAAGAAGGTGAGGTTGATTCACAATTACTTGATTTTCAGGCTGCGCAATCTCAGCTATCTAGTATTTTTAGGAGACTAGTTTATGTACGTGCTTTTGATGTGAAAAGAGAAATTACTATAAAATAACAGAAAAAATTAAAGATATCCTTCGAATAACTAAATGCAACTTCAATCTTTCATGTAAATTTGATTTTTTTTTAATGAATATAAGAGAGTTATAATCTTATTGTAGTTCTTTTAAATTGATACTCTAACTTGATTTGTTTTCTTATTATCCTATTTAAATGAGTTCTTCCTTATAATTTTAGTTAGACTAATTTATTTATTTTCTTTTTAGATTTTAATATCATTTCTAAGTATGTATTTGAGAGGTTTCCTTAAAAAGAAAAAAAAATTGTTCAATATTATTTTATTGGGATGATGATTTGATGAGTTTCCTTATATAACTCTAATTACTTCTAACTAAATTCTAATATAAATTTTAAATATTTGATTAATTATAATTAGTAGTGTATTACCAAAATACACTGATTGGTGTTGTTGGGTTGGGGTGGGTTTTTTTTTTTTTTTTTGGGGGGGGGGGGGGTGGGGTCTGTTCTATTTTCTTTTAGGAGTAGTTATAGATTATTCTTGCTAATATTATCATGGTTATCATGATGTTAGGAATGCAGAATGGAAAGCACTATTTTGTGAAGTATAAAGGCCTTGCCCATGTTCATAATGAATGGGTTTCAGAAAGCCGTATACTTCTTGAAGCTCCTATGGTTGTAGCCAAATTTGGTAGGAGACATCAGAAAGAAAAGGTTGCCTTTCTTTTGTTATCGAGTTCTATACTTCCTTTTAAATTTTCTTCCATTTGTAACTTGTTTCTAGTTTGCCCATTGATTTGTTGAGTCAACCTTTTATATTTCAGGGCTCAAGGTGGAAACAAGACTGGACGGAACCTCACCGTCTACTGCAGAAAAGACAGCTGCTGCCCAAAAATCTGGTTGATGAATATTTATCTAAGCATGGTGATAAATTTTCGTATTGCTACCATGAGTGGCTCGTGAAATGGAAGGGCCTTGGTTATGAACATGCAACATGGGAATTAGAGAATTCACAACCCTTATGCTCACCTGTTGCTAGGGCACTTATGAGTGATTTTGAAAGTCGTCATGAGGAGGCAAAGAATAGGTCTCATCCTTTACAAGTCGAGAAGGTACTTATGAACTCCTAGAACCTTAAAACAGTAGTCTCCCTCCTTTATTTGTTGCGAGAGAACTAAAAACATTACTTTGTGCAGACTCTACAGGTTAAGAAAAGTCCTATTCACAAATTGACAAGGTTTCCTGATGATTGCTCTGCCACACTTGATAATGATCATTTAAATTCAGTTAATCGACTTCGTGAATTTTGGCACAAGTCCCAGAATGCTGTATTCATTGATGATCAGGCAAGATTTTCTTTCTTTCTTTCTTTTTACTTTTTTTCCTTTTCTTTTTGGTGTGTGTGGGGTGAGGTGGGGAGGGAGGTCTTCTTACGTCTACTTTTAAATTTTGTTGTAAATGAATTTTTGAGACTGTGGGAACTTTTGTGATTTTAATGCTTTCGTTTCAGTTGATATATAAGAACATATTTCTATTATCCACATTCATTGTCTGTCCGGTGTCCACAATAATTGATAACATCTTGAAATGTATTATAAATTTCTCATCACATTGGTTTGTATGGTAAGGATTTTATTGAAATAAGCTTCACAAATTGACAAGGTTTCCTGATGATTGCTCTGCCACACTTGATAATGATCATTTAAATTCAGTTAATCGACTTCGTGAATTTTGGCACAAGTCCCAATATACTGTATTCATTGATGATCAGGTAAGATTTTCTTTCTTTTTTTCTTTTACTTTTTTTTTCCTTTTCTTTTTTGGGGTGTGTGTGGGGTGAGGTGGGGTGGGGTGGTCTTCTTACCTCTACTTTTAAATTTTGTTGTAAATGAATTTTGAGACTGTGTGAACTTTTGTGATTTTAATGCTTTCGTTTCAAGTTGATATATAAGAACATATTTCTATTATCCACATTCATTGTCTGTCCAGTGTCCAATAATTGATAACATCTTGAAATGTATTATAAATTTCTCATCACATTGGTTTGTATGGTAAGGATTTTATTTGAAATAAGCTTTCTTGAAACTCAAAAACCAAAATTTCTTGAATATACTTATTTTAATAGTCACTTTTGGTGCTGGACATTGCACACAATAACAAATTCCTGCTGTAAGAGTTTGAGGCTTCTATGAAGGGTTTAAATTGAGGAAAAATAGGCAAATTCTCACTTTAAGAGCTTGAAGCTTCTATGAAGGGTTTAGAGTCTTTAGGCGGAGGAAAAAATGGAAAAGATCTAAGAGCTTGAGAAGATCTGTGTCTGTGCTTAAGGCATGGTTCACCTTGCAGTCCATGACACATTGTTTCTTTAATTTTTCAATTTTTAATCAAGTACGTTAATCAAGTGTATGTAAACATATTACTATCTAATCATGGAATTTTCATACAAAATCAGGTAGGATGTATTAGAGTGTACTCCACTGGTTGTCCAAGGAAAGTCATTGATCGGCTACTGAATAGTTTGTCATATATACTAATTTTGCACGTATACTTGTATCTATTTATTTGTTGTTGCGTTGACTATTAGTAATGGAGATTTAAATCCCATGAAAGGAAATCTGACTTTTTTAGCTGTCAGGTTATACGAGAAACTTAATATCCAGCTTGATGAGGCCTGAATCTAAAAAATCTAGATATTCAATCGTTTTCTAGTGGTCATTCCAATAAATTCTTAGGTAATTTACTTGTACAAGACTATATGCATCCATCATGCACCCAATTTTGTGAAGAAGTTTGTAGGACATTGCCAACTCTTACCATAAGATGTCTTCTGCTTGTGGTCCACCTGGGAAAGAAATCTTAAGGACGATATTTAATATGTTTCTGCTAGTGTTAATTTATATACACACATATATCTTCCTTTATTTTGCAGAAAATATAACAGTAAGAGCATAGACTTGACGCACACACTGAACCTATCTGTTAACATTAATCTAAGGCTGGTGACACGCGAGCACAGAGTTTGACTAGGATCCTATCGATGGGATTTTGAGTATTGACTAGGATCGTATCTTTGGGATTTGAGAATAGATCATATCACCTGGAAATTATGTATTATGCAATTTAAATAGAAGATCTAAAAACCGTTCACATGATCTAAACCATTTAAAATGCCTAGAAATGAAAAATTCAAATGTTTTTATGATTTCTTACATGTGCATCAAGTGCCTCAAAAAATAGATGGTCGGAAATAAAGATTAATGGTCTATGATTTGAATAGATACAAATTGAAAATCCAATCTGTAGATCATGATCTAAACAGTGTAAACTCTTGGGCACCAAATTTTGTTGGGTTCAAAATATTTTAGACCATTAAACTATAACTCACTACGTCTGTTTTGTGGCTACTTGATGGATGGGTAAGAAAACTTGAAATAGTCTGAAGTTTTATTTTGAGGCACTCCAAAGGATGGAGATCAACTTCAATGGGGTGGAATATCAAATTAGATTCCCTATCATCTAATTTCAATAGTTAGGATTCGGTTCAAATCCTCACGGGAGGAGCCTAGTCTAACTATATATGCATAGACATATATAGACTAAACACCATTAGTTGAAACAAATTGTATGAGGAAATATTATATCAGATGTGTTATACATGTAACTAATAGTCATATATGGTACTAAGAAACCAGTCTAGTTGGCTAAAGTAATGAAGAAGTTTGAGGGCATTGTATGATGCCTATTTGTCAACTATCTACTGAACCTTATCTTAGACGCTTTTTGCAGAATGGCTTTCACTGGGCACCTAGAGGATGTGGTGCTGAGAAGTATCACTGAAAATGTAAGATTGGTTTGCCCAGTCGAGCATGTTGCTCATAATTTGTTTATTTTAAGAGAGATCAGACCCCTACCTCTCTTTTATCTTGAAGGCATTATTATGACACCCCTTGCCCCCGCCTCTTGTTTGCGATTGTAATTCCTATGACTTGTTTAGTGATGAGTTTTCTTCATGTACCATTATTTCTTTCTGAATTCCTGATGCTAGCTTACTGTGCTGAATGTTTCTGATTCAATTGTGCATTAGTACATTTACACAATAACTACAACAACAACACAGTAACAACTTCAAAGACTTTATTTTAAATATTTGTGAGGAAGCTACATGAATTTTACTAGACCTGGGAGCTTTATGTTTACAACTGGTGCAGGTATACCCTCATTCTCAGTCAGGATTTCTTTGCTTTTGCTGAGTTCTTAGATGTTGCAAGAGGATGTATAGGTTTTTTGCTTTTTGCTAAACCCTACAAGGCTGTATAGGTTTTTTTTCTCTTTGTAAAAACCTAGGTGGGTGCTAAAGCTAGCAATCAATTGTCAGCTTATAGATTTTGCAAGACAAGTTTTTTAAGGATCTTATAGGGTATATACGATATAGTTTCATCACCTGATGCGAGGGGCCCACAAGGATACAGAATCACAGATAAGACCAAATTTGCAGCATATGGCCAAGGGATCACAATATACAGTAAAAATTACTTATTGAGTTTGAGCGTGTTTGGATATTATGCTGAAAAATCAGGCTCACTAGATGAAAAATTGATGATTTATATGTAACATATTAACTAAAAGGATGTATTTATAGACAATTGTAAAAACTTGATGCTATTCTTTATTGGGTTGCGCTATTTGGTTCTAAATGGTTGAAAATGCTGGGGGATTATGCGGCGAAAATTTGTATATGCAATTGTGTGCGCATGCATCTAGGGTGGTGTGGTTAGGAAAGAGTGTGTTGGGCCTTTGTTTTGTGTGTTGGGGAATGTCAGCTCCTCTTTGTTCTTAGCATTAAATCACCTTTTGCAATATCTTTCCCTTCAAAACTTGATATTCATATAATTTATAAAATGTAATAATATCATCATGTTGATGATAGATGTCTACCATAGATCTGAGAAGAAATTTTTTCCTTCATAAGTTTATTGCCAAATCTTTGCCTCCTATAAAGTATGAACTTTCTAGCCTTCTGAAATATCCTAATGCTTTGTGACTCTTCATCTTGGATTTCTTAGCTTCTTTGTATTCCTCTCAGGAATGTTTGTCTGCCATTTCTGTTGCATGCTGATTTTTACAAGTTCTTTATGCTTTTTCATACTCTCAAGGTTCTAAATATCGGATGTTAGGATCGTATCGGATGGGTTTTTTTTAATATCAAATATCGGATATCGGGGGAGATATCGAGGATACGCGCAAATATTGGGCGTTCATATTGAACACTATATATAATGAACTATTAATAATTAAAAGTTCGTTTAGTGTCATAGATATCATTTACCAAATATAAATGATGTAATATGCATGCAAAGACGGTAAAAAAACAATGTACATTTGCACGCAGTCATGAGTCGTGTAATAAGTAATTTATTTCATGGAATTGAAAAATATAAGATTAGAAGTTGTATAATATATACATAGAAATCAATGAATGAAAAAGATAATAAAAGAGATGAAATCCAGGGAAGCAAGGTGGCACTCGGGGGACTCGGGGGGAGCAAGAGGAGCTCGGGGGGAGATCATCGCGCTCGTCAAATGAAAGGGGGGCAAGCGTCATCGCCATCAATTCACGGAGGAGAAAAATTAGAGCTCGATTTTTATCGAGCCCTAACGATGCAAACGTCGCTTATATAGTTAGGTGACAAGTCGGGTTTGAGTTCAATATTGATGGGTTCAAAAAAATGAACCCAATTAAAATAAATTCATATCGGCTGATTTTGCGCGGACTCGTATCGGGCGATTTCTCGGTCGATATTTCAAATATTGTTTTTTTTGCGGCAAACAATATGGGTGAAAGATTTCCTCATATCGTATCGGCAGCAGGCAAAATACGAGATATTGACTGATTTTTAAAACATTGCATACTCTATGTTGATCTTTTTTACTAGCGTTCTCTTATGAATGACATAAAATATATATTTTCAATTTCTTACTGTGTCAGATCATTTTCCTCATGCTGGAGTAATTTTTTTATGTGTAGCTTGTAGGTTACCATCTACCACATTTGCATTACTAATGTGAAAGCAGTTTTAGCCAGATTCTTGTCCTTATTCACTAAATGAAAAGGTCTCATTAGTTTTTATATTACTGAAGTTCTCTTTTCTGCATGATGGTGGCATTGACATTTGCAGGAGCGAATTGTCAAGTCTGTATTATTTGTATCTGCCTTAAAGTCCCATATATGTCAGCCTATTCTTGTTATCTCAACGGTACATTCCCTTTCTTTATGGGAGACTGAGTTCAGCAGATTGGCTCCATCCATTAATGTTGTTGTTTACACTGGGACTAAAGGCATTCGGAAGCTGATTCGTTCTCTTGAATTCTATGAGGAAGGTGGTTGTGTAATGTTTCAAGTGCTTCTGTCACAACCTGATGTTATTATTGAGGTATCTTCATGAATTTTTTTCTTTTCTTGCATTCATTCGTAATTGCTTGTATAAATTTTGTTCCCTACCCTTTCAAGCTAATAGAAGTGGAAGATTATTCCCCTCCCCTCCCCCCTTTTTAATGGTTATTAATATTGACTTCAGTTGTAGGATTCATTCATTTCAGTAGTCTGGACTAAAATAATTTATTGTCTTGTACATATCCAGGACTTTGATGCTCTTGATTGCATTGGCTGGGAAGCCTTAATAATTGATGAGTGTCAGAACCCAAGAGTGTCAAAACATCTTGAACAATTTAAAGGTCTTTCCACTGAATTTAAGCTGCTGCTTTTGAGTGCTCAATTGAAGGTAAACTGTTTGCATCCATTTTTACTAGATATTTTATGGTGCTTTTACTCTGAATCAGTCCAATTTACTTTTGGGAATTTTCAGGATAGTGTCGCTGATTATCTCAACTTGCTCTCCTTCCTTAAATCTGGGGGAAAAGAGAATGGTTCCAGTAGTTCGAAGTATGGTACTAATAATGCTGCTGGTGCTCTTGCTATACTGAAAGAGAAGCTAAGACATTATCTGGCATACGAGCGTAAACTGGGCTCATCAAAGTTTCTAGAGTACTGGGTTCCTGTTCAGCTTTCAAATGTTCAACTTGAACAGTACTGTTCCACCCTTGTCTCAAACTTAAGCACTCTTCGTTCGTCTTCAAAAGTTGATCATGTTGGAGCTCTTCGTGACATTCTTATCTCTACACGAAAGGTTGGCCCTTTGAACTCTGATTATTTCTTAGTCAATGTTGTTTCATCTGAATGAAGTGGCAACATGTGCGGTTAAAGATACCATTCCTCACATTATTGATTTATTCTACAAATGTGTCTGATGTTTTCTCTGATCAATTTCATAATTTTATTTTATTTTTTTTGGTGGCAGTGCTGTGACCATCCTTACCTGGTTGGTAGATCGTTGCAAAGTTCTCTGATCAAAGTCCTTCCATCTGAGAAGTTATTGGATATTGGAGTAAAGGCTAGTGGTAAGCTACATTTACTTGATAAATTTCTCCACGAGATAAAGAATCAAGGACTACGGGTGCTGATTCTTTTTCAGGTATAAAAATATATATGTAGAGATTTATACTTTTAGCGATTTCTATTCCCTGTTGATTTCCCCCCTGTATTTCCCATGCTAAATTCTATGCAGCGGATTCTGGTTTGAATGTGCTTATTCTGTCATTAATGTCATTTAAATTTTTTTTGTGCTTTGTTGATTATCACATATTAAATATGCTATGGAATGATGTCTGAGGAAACTCTTATAACTTGAGATAAGCTTTTACACAACCATTATTGCAACCATTATTGCAACCTAGCTTCATGTAATCGATTTTAATTCAACAGTCACATTATATAACAATTTTCATGTTTTTCAGTTCATGCTAAATGTTAGACACTTTGAGGCAATTTTAATTTTGTTTATTCATGTTTTTCTTACTATTAACAAGTAATTTGAAGCAATTCTAATTTTTTACAATTAAGAAGTAAAAAGGAAGGTAATATACTAGCATTTTACACCTTCCTTTATATGCTTTTTAGTTAAGTTGCCACATAGAAGTCTAGTGTCTGAGAGTGCATTCTTATGGTTTGCCTTTGATCTTCATAAAAGGGATCAGTAAGGAGTGGAACAAACATAGCCAGCAAGGGAGTATCTATTCTTGCTCCTCATTTTCTTTTTTCCTTGCCTGACCTTTGACAACTGAACCTAAACAACTCTTTTACATGTGAAAGAACTGCTTCTTCCTCTCCTAGCTAATTACAAGTGGTGCATGAGACCGTTATTGGTTTTCAAGTACATTAGGACTTCTTTAGCTTCATGGTTGGTATTAGCCCTGCAAACAAAACTAGAACAACCCTGACCAGCTTTGTTAGCTATCTGAGTTACTGTAAGCTTCTTTCACTGGACCTCTTACAGCCGCACATCGTATTTTATTTGTGTAGATAGTTGTTCTTGGGGACTTCGTGTTTGGTTCCTTTTGTTTGATGTTACCCTGATATTCTCAGTTATGTCTGGAGTTTGAGGATTTGAGTGTATTCAGGGAGAAGGATTATTAGATTTTATTTGCATGTCCATGAATTTCAAGACACTATCATTTATTTATCTGGATTCAAGCGAGAGGTAGGAAAATGTTGCTGACTTTCTTTGGCAGTTTGGGAGCTTGTTTAGGTAGTTGCAGATAGATGATTTATAAATTATTTTGCATGCAAACAGAATAATTTTAGTGAAATGTATAATAAGATAGGAATCTGTGATGTTTGGGCCTAAAATGACTCTAATTTCTGTTAGCTACTTGTATTGCCATCAACTTTTATACGTATTTTAGTTATATGTACTAAGATTTAATATGCAATTGTTAATATATGTCAATTAAATTTCACTTCTCAATTCTTAAAAGAGTTGATTCTTGTATTGGTTTTGCATACTTTCTTCTAAATTTACATGCTATTGTTGTCTAATATGGTAATAGACTCATGCTTGTTAAGAGCTTTCTCAGGCTTGTTTGATAGATAGTGTGAATGGACCGAGCTTGGATAAAATTTGAAGCTTGTTTGGATAATTGAATAGACACAAACAACCTAAATCTTGGTTAGTTCGGTTTCATTAGCAGCCCTAAACAGAGCTGCAGTGGTGAGATCTAGTGTTTTAAATGTCGAATATTGGGGAAATATCGGATGTCGTAATCAGATGTCAGATTTCGGAGATATTTCAGGGTCATCTAGTAAATTTCAGACGTCATGGCGGATAACAAATATATGTTCTAAATGTGTTAAATAATGTAATCTTAAAATTTTATCAAGGCAATACATACACAACTTATGCAAAACTACATAAATATGTTTAGGATAGATATACTTACCTTAATATTTTACATACATTCACTAATCCATTGTAGAAATTTTTTAATTGCTCCAACTTTCAAGACCTACTAACATATTGGGGTTTTCTCGAAATGTCGGTCGACATTTTCCAAAATGCCATTTCAAATGAGGGTGGGGATGTCGTGGCGGCGAGGCCTTGAAAACGAAATGCGACATTTAAAACATTGGTGAGACCATAATGGTATCATCTAAAAAAATAGCTTAGTCCTTAGTGGTGGGTCGTGAATGATTGAGGAATTGACAGCTGCAATGTGTACTGTCCCTCCATTCTACTGTCTTCTTTTCTCTTTTCAATCTGTTTTTTTTTCCTTTATAAAATCTGCCTAAGTGTTGAGGTGCTCCCTTCAGCATTCTAAAACTCTAGTGATGGAAGACTCATCACTCGAGGTTAGAGACGCTGAGTCGACCTCCTGGCCTGGAACAAGCCAACAAATATTCAAAATTTCTAAAAAGCTATAAATATTACAACTTGAACATAATTTCATCGATTGATAGATGAATGACATTAGCGTGAATATTATAGCTTGAGTGGATTGAAATATGTTAGCGCACTGCATACTCCATTAAGCTAAAAAACTAAGTTATTGAGAAGATAAAGCACATTACCAAGCATCCGATGATCTTAAAATCGTTCAAATTATGAAAGTGAAAAAGACAAATATTCAATACTAAAAAGTAACTGTTAAGCACCAGATACTAATTAATAGTATGGTTCTAGGTGATAAAAGTTCAACATGTCAAAAATTTCCATAGTGACACTGACAAAATAGCACACGAAGCCACAAATTGTCATATTCTGGTTCAACAAGCATCTCCAATGTTACTCGATTTGTAGGGTTCATTTATTTAGGTCTTAATAAGTTTATGATTATTCTACAATATTTCCTTACTTCTTTGTGCTCTTATTATTTTCAAAAAATAATTGGTCCAATCAATTAACAATAATCATATTTAAAATTGAACTTAAATTAAATGCTTGTCCAGTGTAGCCTAATTACTCCACGCCCCCTCAAATTGTGATCTAGTTCGTGTGATTTGTGATACGTTCTTGATCCGGATCACTAAAACTGGAGACCCAAAAATTATAAAAAGGTAGTACTGATTGAATCAATGAGTTCTTTGGATGTATTTAGCGTTAGAGTTTCTGATTTTAGAGGCTTACTCTATGTCTCTAAAGTCTGAAATTTAAACTGATTTTTTTTTTGAGGAAATAAACTTTGGTTATTTAATGCAATTAGCATTGTGATCTTTTAATTTGCTTTTTTTTTTTTGGGAACAAGTATCATATTGAGTTTTTCTGTGTGGATATTCAAAGATGTTTCTATTATTATAATCAGGGGCACAACCACATAAGGTCCAATGTGGGTGGACGCCCACATTTGATTTTATAAAATATATGGAATAGTATATATAATTTGTAATCTTTTTGTATATGATTTCTTCTTTTTAGAACATGTTTACTTGCACAAAGATACTTTAAGCTCTAGCTCAAGTGGTAACTTATAAAAATAAGTTATTGGAGGTCACAAGTTCAAGTCTATGGTGCACATTTTTTTTAAATACCTTTTGTTTTCACCCTTTTCTTATTACATTTACGCCCACACCGAAATTCTGATTACATTTACGTCCACATTGGAAAAACATCTTGCGTTGTGTCTACTACTAAATATAATTCTTAATTTTACATGTCTTCATATGTATATGTGATGTATATGTATGTCTCGACTCTATCCACATGCACACAAATAATACATGCATAAATTATTCAGATGACACTGGTGAGTGCTCCCAACTGTACCATGAAACAAATCTAATCCGATTATGTCTATCCTTCATATTGCTTCCCATTCAAAGTAGTGTACTGCGTGATCGTACCCATACAAGACAAAAAGCATACCGTGAATCTGGTAACACTGTTCTTGCATAAATATCTAGGCTGTATCTAAGGAAGGCATGCGCGTGTGCGCACACACCAACACCCACCCGACGCATGCGCATTCTAACGACACACTTGCGCACACGCTTACACACTCGCGCGCGCACACAATCATGATAATATTAGCTTCTTAGCTACTTATCAAATTTATATTCAAGAGAAGAGATCCATATAAAAGTAGTTTCTTTATCTTGAGGGTTGGGTTGTGTTTTTTTTTTTTTTTTTTTGGGGGGGGGGGGGGAGTTCACTTTTTTAATCTTAACTCATAATATGTTTCTCTTTTGGATTGGCCTTGATTGGTGTTTTTTTAGAGGAGAGAGTATTTCAATTATAAACTATTGTTGGAAGAGAGATATTGGAAAGGGAGAATAAAACTAAAGCTTAGATGATTGAGATATCTTAGAATTGTGATAGGGATTATCTGTGGTGAGAGCTAACAGGGAGACGGTCGAACGGAGTTAGGAAAGATCACAATGGAATGCAGGAAAGCTGGAATAAGCAAAATTCTGTAATTTTTATTAAATTACTAAAATGTCCATGCATTACATCTGATACTTTAATATTCAATATCATCAATCACATTTTCCATTCTCTCTCTCAAAAAAATGAACATTTTCCAATTTGGGAAAAAGTTCGAAATGGAGCTTTTTTGTCTACTTTGGTATTGGTCAACTATTTGCTATTAGCTCTTAACTATAAAATCTTTTATAACTGTTTTCTGCCTAGCGTTGATATTTACATCTCTCTTTTAGAAATGGGTTCATTATATTTTTTGTTATGGCAGTCCATTGGCGGGGCTGGAAAGGATTCTATTGGTGATATTCTGGATGATTTTATCCGTCAGAGATTTGGTCCTGATTCATATGAACGAGTTGATAGTGGATTAATTATGTCAAAGAAATTATCTGCACTGAGTAAGTTTAATGACAAGGCGAAGGGCAGATTTGTATTTCTAATAGAGAATCGTGCTTGCCTGCCAAGTATTAAGCTTTCTTCAGTTGATGCTGTTGTTATATTCAATAGCGATTGGAATCCATTCAACGATCTTAGAGCCCTTCAGAGAATACATTTTGAGTCTCAGTTTGAACATGTTAAAGTTTTCCGTTTGTATTCATCATGTACAGTGGAAGAGAAGGTTCTGATATTCGCTAAGCAAGATATGATTCTAGATAGTAACATTCAGAGCATAAGCCCTATCAATAGCCACTTGTTACTCAGTTGGGGTGCCTTTCATTTGTTCAATGAACTTGAGAAGTTCCACCAACATTATACTGTTTATGATTATTCTGAAAATTCCATTGACAAGTGTTTCTTTAATGATTCCATGTTGAAATTCCTGAATGATGTCATGGTAGAATTAGTAAAGGAGTTGCCGGGAAAGGCTGAAAATAATTTTTGTGAATGCTTGCTTTTGATTACAGCTCAGCAGAGTGGAGCCTCCTATTCAAGAAATATTAGTTTGGTTGGTGAGAGAGATGGAATCACCTCACTGGATAAAGATCCCCCTAGTTTTTGGTTAACTTTATTGGAGAAAAAATATCCAAAGTGGAGATTCATATCTGAAACATCCCAAAGGATCCGCAGAAAGGTTCAAAATTTTGAAGAATCCTTAAAGGGATCTGAAGTGGAAAATGATGAAGTGAGGAAAAAACGTAGGAAATTAACTACTAATACTGTGGATCCGATCTGTCTACAAACTTGGCTTGAAGACAAAACTAAGGGACTGAACAAGGAATCTAAAGTGCATGATGACATCTCTCACAGCTTTAGTCAGCCATCATCAGTTTCCTCAGCAACAATGTCATCGTTCCCTGTTAACATGACCCAGGAACCAGGTTGAGCTTACTTGTTTGTAGAATATTAAATCTATATTTTACTTGCCTTGTTTTTTTTACTATTATTTATCTTTCTTCTCTTCTGACTTCCTTTCCTGTTGGGGAACCAGATCAAATCAAATTTGCAGAAACATATGGAAGCCAATCTAATGTTGGATCACAATGCATGACAATTACAGCTGGTATCATGAATCATGTAAACCATAATTTGCAAGCATCTTCAATATCTGATGATGCTGCAGAACTACATAAATTTTCAATGAGTGATTCTGAAGGGAGGCGCAATGCACAGAAGACTCTCCATCTCTGTTTGGAGCCAGAACTATTTGAGCTATGTAATACTTTGAAACTTCCGGTACGTATTCTAATGATTTTCATCTTTACTTATTTATGAACTTCTGGTATGCATCCTGCTGTGGAATTTGCTTTAACATGACATTTATGCAGTCTACTAGTACAAATTAATGGTATGAGTAGCCGTCCTGGAAACAAAATTTATATCTAGAAGATCTCCCTATGCCCATGCATTATAGTTACTCACTGTAATTTGGTCAAATAGAAGTTACATAAACAATGACATCGTCCCTTCCTCTTTTCCTTTTCTTCCAAAAGCACAATATTTGGGTTTGTTCTCTGAAGTTCAACGCCTACTGTATTACAAAGCAATCACTCCTTGCACCATAAGGGTGGCCGGCTATCCAGCAGAGTCCAGTTCTGTCTCAAAGGCTCGGTAACAATGCATTATCCTTAAAAACAAAAAGAAATGAAAACTCGTTAGGACATCGAAGAAATGAAATTCATTAGGGCAGCAAAAATTGACTGTAAAAAATTAACAGCAAATAGAAGTATTCTAGATTGTCATCTTGATATTTTTGCCTCTTTATTAAGTTGGAATTGAACTAACATCACTCTATTATAAGAAAAATAGAGAGAGAATAGAAAAAAAAATTAACCAAAGAAATTTGGAGATATGGGTTGGGAATAACAATCGGCAGGACCTCGGCTGTCTGAACGATGGATGGAAGGGCTTAAGTTAATGCTTGGTGTGGCCTTATCACAGTATATTAGTGTGTGTGAGAGTGGGGCGAGGGAGATACGAATAGTCATTGGAATAGTGTGTCGGGCTCACCGTTGCGGAGGCAGGTTTGGCTTATCTAACGCCGGGGGTATAGCTTATGGAAGAATTCTTATTGGAAAGTTACATGGTACATCTAACTCAGACCAGAACTACCGAAGTTGTTGAAGCTCTCCACTGCCAAAACTTGTTTAGGGCTCAAAGATTGAAAGTGAAGGCAGTAGCCACTTGTCTAACATTGGGAGACAGCTTATGACAAAATTCTCCTTGGAGATTTTAAATGTTTTATTCTAGATGTTCTTCCAGATTGTTGTACATTAACATTGTTTTAACCTTTTACAATAGTTTCTTCCAATTATCAGTTCTTTAAAAGTTCCCCAAACTTTTAGGACTGTAATAACATTTGAATATTTGATAAGTCTCGTAATTGTGAGACACAAAAGCACACACATTGTGTGCGTTACTTTTTGGTAGGTTAAGTAGCACACAGAACTGACTTGGATGTTCATTTTCTGACACAGGATGATGTGAAGGGTTTGGCGCATATGCTTCTTGAGTATATCATGAATAACCATCATGTTAGTCGAGAGCCAGAAACAATATTGCAAGCCTTCAAGTTATCTCTGGTTAGACAAACTCATTATCCTTATTAAAATCGATGAAAACTGATGCATTTTTTTCTTTTCTTTTTGGAGCTTTCTTTTCCTGCTTTGTTTGCCCGGCATCCGCCAATCAATTCATGTCTTCTTGCTTTGTTTGCCCGGCATTCGCCAATTCATGTTTAGGACATCTTTTTTATATACATACAAATAAAATAGAATACGGCATATGTGTTGCAACACATACATTTTTGTGTTGTAGCTCTTTCTCACGTGTGTATCAGCTTTGGAGAAGATCCACATGATTCATCATGATGTGCGTATCTTCAAGGAGCCGTGTATTCAAACTTATGGGTTTTAGAGGTCGTTTACTCATCCATTACGTGGCTGCACTTGAATGGTTTCTATGAACAAAACAAGTTTGGATCGCTTAACGGATGGGCACGATCTCCAAGACTATGTAGGGTCACTAGTTGATGGAGCTCTAAATCGAATTGTACATGGTTTCTATGATACTCATATTATCTTATGGCCATCCTTGGGCAATAGTTATCTGATCCTTTAGTGAGTGATGTGTGATTCTGCTGGTTTATCTGTTACCATATATGCATACTAATACAAGATCTTGTAAGTTTGTAACCGTTCCTAATAATTTGCAGTCACCACATCCATGGTCTATGCTTAAATTTCTCAATCAATGGACATCATTCCTTTGTGAATTAAGATCTTAACCTGTCTTGAAATATCTGTGGACTAGGTTGTTCTTTAGTACAAGTGGATAACATTTTATGTAGAAGTGTGAAAAGTTTGTACTTTATCACTTATTTATTTACTGTTTTCTCCCCCTTTTCATCGTCACTTTTTTTTTGGGGGGTGGAGTGGGTGTGGGGGAGACCAGTTAGGCGGCTTGGGTTGAATGGGGCTTCAAGAGGTGACATGTTGTTTACTATGAAAATGCTAAAATTGGACATTTCAAATCAATAGATTTTATTTTACTGTTTAAAAAAAATATAGGAATTTTGATAACAGTCATTATCGTTAAGGCGAAGAATCATTAAGTTAGGAGTATCACATTTTCTGTAAATTGCCAAGAAGATATGTATGCAAATATTTAATTATTCGGATAGCATGGAATAGGCTTTGGAGGACTGGTTTGCTGAGTATGGTTTGAGATCAGCAATTTTGTGTTGTATAATTTCTTTATGATTCTCTCTCATCCTTTGCTGCTGTTCTTAACTTCTTTTCCTTGTTAACTTGTGAGGGTTTTTATTCTAATACATCTTTATTTGTCAATCTGTGACCTTCCTGTATTATTTACAGTCAAAATTTCTTTGTAGTATGTTCAAACATAAAATCATATTATTAAACCTTGTACCTGTTGAGTGTTTGAATTAGCATTTGCTCTAGTTTGCTAAAATTGTGTACCTCAAACCAGAACCTGACATGTGGAAGCCACATGTCTTAGTTCTGATTGATATCTTACTAGTGAATAGTATCATAAGCAGGCTCCCCCCCCTCCCGCCCCAATTAACTCTACATACTGTGGCGTAGCCACACCTTTACCTGTCACTCATAAGAAAATAACTGGAGGCAGTGGTGAACACAAGATATTTTTTTAGTATGGGCGTAATAGAGTACTAAGATTTTTATCATATTTACCAAAAGCATTAAATGTTTAAAATCTAAATTGAAAGTTTTAAAATATTTTTTTTTTCAAATATACATAGGCATTGAATTGAAAAAAATATGCAATTATTAAATATATAAAAAACTGATTCAAAAAAAGTTAGTTATAACTTTAATATCTTTAAATTAAGAATTCATGATCCTAATCCTAAATTAGTAATATGTTAAAACTTCTAAATTATTGAATACATTCTAATTCTCTTTAGAATTAATCTCCATAAATTTTAATTATAGTGCAATCTACATGTGCACTTTTATAAGTTTAAATTATTCTAAATATATAACCAATCTTTATTGTCAAATGCTTGTGATTTCTAAATAGTATATGGTTAGTTTATTTCTACATTTATACTCTTATTAAATACTTAGTGCTGCTGGGGGCTTGGGTAGGGGAAGGGAGGAAGAGAGTATAAGGCAAAGAAAAATAATAAAAATAAAATATGAGAATAACAAGATTCAAACTTGGTCCTCTAGTTGAGGGAATGGAAACAAACACCAACTGCGCTACACCTTTGTAGTAAACTTTTGACTACAATAATTATTTTATCCAACTCACTATTTTCGGCCGCCCATTTTTGCGCCGCTTGATGAATGTGGGGAAAAACATTCAAAACACTTGATTTTTGGTTTATAGATACTTGAAATAATATAAATCAACTTCAACGGAGTGGATCTTGTATTCGAATGTCGGAGGGTTGTAGTTGAGTGGGAAGGATTCGAGCTCGAGTCCTTCCGGAATGACACGTCTCTCTCTCTCTCTCTCTCTCTCTCTCTATATATATATATATATATATATATATATATATATATATATATATATATATATTTTTGGAGAGGGGGTGGGGGGAGTGCCCCCTTTCCCTCCTCTGCCTCCGCCGTTGTCTACATATGTGTGAAGAAGTTATGTCCATGTCTTTGCTGAAGCTGCAACAGATCCTACTCTTGACTTGACCATCTTTTTCTTTGTGGGAACTTGTTTGAGTTTTGCAAAGCTCACAATGTGCATCTCTTTTGCACTATCTAAAACATCTTATAAGTTCGTCTTCAATTTTATCTATTGCGTATTTGAGATTCATTTCTATTACTCCAGTCTGATCATTCCTAGGGGACGAGATAAACTGTTTCTAGGTTTTATCTCATCTAACATTTTATTGGTTTGTTGTGCTCTTGCTATTTTAGGACCTATGTGATTGTGCAAATCATATAGGAAAAAGAGATTGGAAGGTTGAAAGCATGGTTCAAAATAATGGTATCTGCCAATGGTATTTAGTATCATTATTGACAATATCGATCATGCCGGTAAAATTGGCTGATTTTGATAGGTCAATATCGTATCGGGTACCTCAAAGCCTGGTGCCGATATATATATTGAAATTGGGATGATATTTCAAACCATCACTTGAAAGGTTGAAAGACAGGACAGATGAATCATAGGTTACTATAGAGAAATTAACTTTTCCAATGTAATTTGTTTTTGGTAATAGCTCATGAGTGTTCAAACAAGAATAGACAATTAAGGCCTCGTTTGGGAACTAGTTTTAGTTTCCCAAACTGAGGTTTGGGAGAGTTTGAGACTCGAAACAAGGTTCAGTTTCATTTTATCTTAAACGAAACCCCAGTTTCATTTTAACTTAAACGAAACCCCAGTTTCAGAAACCCTGTTGCCAAATGCCGCCTAAAAGTCCTACCATCTTAAGTCGGAACACAGTTGCAGTTCATCTAAAATGGAGTGTAGGGGGAAAAAAGATTGGAAAATTTGAGTGACTATAATTAAACTGAAGTACAAGCAGCAAATATCATTGGCAGGATGCCTGGTTTGCGTATTCTTAGTTTAGTCTTAGTTATTATAGTATAAGTGATAGAACTACAGCTGGTGCTTGCTATTCTAATTTGTATCTGGCGCACTTGAAGTATCCCATAAGAGCTAGGCGTAATGCTTGTATATACTTGATGGCTTTTCTTGATTAATTTTTATTTAGTAACCAAGATGACTCTTTACATGCACAACTGAATATTTAGGTAGACTTGAAGTGCTTGGCTATGTGACCTTTACTCTGTTTCTCTCTTTGGGACTTGTTGTGTATTGGTCAAATTTTATGCGTCCTTTTCTATCCTTCATTAATAATTTATTTTTTCCTGTGGCTTTGTTGTGCAATTTCCAGTGTTGGAGGGCAGCTTCTTTTTAAAACATAAGGTGGATCACAAAGAATGTCTTGCACTTGCCAAAAAGTACTTGAATTATACATGCAACGAGGAGCAGGCTGATTCTGTTTACTCCAAATTACGGATGTTAAAGAAAAAGTTTTCGCAGTCCAGTGAATTCAGACATGAAGACGAGGCAAATTCTGTTGAAAATCAGTCATCTTCATCAAGAATGACAGATGTTTCTCAACAAATGCATGGAGGGACTTCAGAGTCAACCTCATCCTTTATTCCGGAGTTGGGAGATATCATAAAGGTCTCTGATCGTCACAGGTCCTCTGGTCAGCCAGTTTTGGAGCAGGAAAAAGTACCTGATGCTCAGTCCTCAAAAATTCAACAGAACCTTTGTTCATTGAAAGATGTACTTTTACAAAAAAGGGTTGATCTGATTGATATAGTTTGCTCGAAAAGGGAAGATGCTATCGTTCTAAAGCAACAAGAAGAACTCTCAGATTTTAATGTACACAGGGAAGAGGAAAAGTTGAGGCTGAAGGATGCTCACAACGACCAGTTGGAACTTATTCGTTCTATACATACTGATTATACTATCAGAACTGACAAAGTAAAATTGCTTAATCAAGAGTTTTTCAATAAAATGGCTGAATACGATCGGCACATGCAGTGCCAACGCAGGAGACTTGCAGCTATGCAGGAAGATGTGAAGAAGAAGGAGCAGGACATTAGGAATAGTTGGATTGAAGAAGCGAAAGCTGGCACTCTAGCAGAATCCTTTGACACCCTTCCTCTGACAGAAAGCGGATTCAGATTAGAGGAATTCAAGGAGATCACTGTGCTGGTTGAAGCTTGTGATGGTTCAAGCTTAATGTCTGTGTCTAGGTCTGCTACAGAGTGTGTGCGCGGTGACATTATTACTACAGTCCCTGAAGTGCCTATTGGAATAACTGAGAATAATATAGAAAATCGATCCACATTTTCTAGTGGAACGGTGGAAGATGTGCAACATTTTGCTTCCAATTCCAGTAAAATGGCTGAATTGGAACCTCCTAAACCAATTGGAACGTCTGCTGAAACTCTTGGATCTGTTCTTCCTAACAGGGTTGAGGTGGAATTTATTGATTCAAATAGAACATCTAACAAAATTCCAGGGCCGGCTTCGGATCTGATGCGCAGTGATGTGATTACTACAGTCCCTCAAATGTTTACTGGAACTACTGAAAACCATCGAGACATGTCATCCTCCTTTTCTATCAGAAAGGGGGAAGATTTGCATGGTCCAGCTTCTCAGTCCAGTAATTTTGCTGAAATAGAACCTGTTCAACCAAAGACAACATCTTCTGAAATGCCAGAAGTTGTTTTTCCTGGCATGGTTGAAGTGGAAGCTGTTGAGCCAACTGATACATCTGCTGTAGTTCCAGAAGCTATTCTGCCTGATGGAGATGGTGACATGTCCAAGGACAGTGGAATTCCATTTTCTGACTCAGAAGTTATGAATGAATTAGGTAATCAGCTCAACACTATGCATATGGTGCCTCTTCAAGCAAATAGAATAACTACTGAAATCCCAGAAACTGTTCCATCTACCATGGTTGAAGTGGAATCTAGTGAGCCTGCTGAAATATCTTCCGAAATTCCAGCAACTGTTATGCCTGCACAGGATTTTGCCATATCTGAGGACAGTGGAACTCCATTTTCCGAGTCAAATGTTATTAGTGTGTTAGGTAATCCGTCCGAAACTCTGCTGATGGTGCCCTCAATCTCAAAAACATCATTGCCTCAGGAAACTAGAACTCCAGTTTTTGAGTCTAATGTCATGGTTGAAGAGGGATCTCTTGAGGCAAATAGAACATCTGCTGGAGTTCGGGCAACTATTTCATCTCCGGAAATAGGTGACATCTGTAGGGAAGCTGAAGCTCCGCCTTCTCAGATGATGGACACAGGAAGTGATGGAACCCATGAAACCCTTACTGGTTCTACAGCAGCAGCAGCAGCAGCAGCAGCAGCAGCAGAGACAAACATACACAGAACTGAAGATAATTCTCATGGTACTTGCTTGGTATCCTCTCCACTGCAAAATCCTGCAGAATTATCTTCTAAGATAAACAAACCCCAGGATATACACCATTCTACGGTGGCGGCGGCGGCGGCAGCAATTGACCGGGACGTAATTGAAGGCGAAGTTAATTCTGATGGAACTGACTTGAGATTATCTCCACTGCAAAATCCTGTGAACTTGCCTACCATATCCCGTGGATCGACAAACTCTTACTGTGAAAAATCAGTGTCGTCTAATCTGGTATGGCCCTGCTTCTACTTTTGTGTAGGATGTACCTTAGTTATGTACAGCTCCTCAGATTCTTTAGGCACTTTGGCCTGGCAGTTATATTTGTATTGGGAGCTGTGTTTTGAGGATACCGAGGACCTAGTTAGCAACATGACTATAACTAAAAATGATTATAAGGATATATGATTGGAAAAAAAAATATTGAGCAGTGATAATCCTATGCAAATTTGGCCAAGTTTTGTCATGAAGAGAACAAACTTTTGTTTTTGGTGTTGAGTTACTAATTAATTCAAATAATTATTTGTTTCTAGATTCTTTATGTGATGTATTTCAGAAAGCCAATAGCAGTTGGTCGTAGGTTACTAAATGATTAGTTAAAAATTGAAATCTCTATGGAAGCTCCAAGTCTATATTGGACTTGTGATATTTTTAAATTACAGAAAATTCTTCCAACTTCTACAACACGTACATAACAAGTGTGCTTGATTTAACTTCAAAATGCTTCCCCCAGTCAATCGAAAAGCAAAATCCTTGATTTGAAGTTATAGTATCTTCTATCAGGCAATATTTTGGAAATTTGTCACATCATTTTGTTGTTGATGCAAATTTTTCTTAAATATCAACTTTTATGCAGAAATATTCAGATTTTACTATCTTAGGTACCAAGTTACATGTTGCCAATATAGTTGGTAGTGTGCTGTGTTCAATTACCTTACATGTTACTTGCGAGGTGATTTTGTAGAAAATAAAAGTTCTCTGTAAATTAGCCGTCTGTTAATAGTATTTTTTTCCAGCAAGAAAGAGAGCTCATATATCGACATTAGACGTCTTCACACCCCCCACCCCCCCCCCCCCCAAAAAACCCCAAAAAAAATAAAATAAATAATAATAATAATAATAATAATAATAATAATAATAATAATAAAACCCCACCACATCCTTTACTGGACACATGTTTTGGTCTAAACCATTAAAATTACAAATTTTTTATGTTAACATATGACCAGGTATCCTCACTCACTGAGCATGTAAGGCTTGCAGTGTCTGTTGGAGCTGACTGCGAAGAAGGCCTTACTTCTCCCAACATAACTCCTGTATCATTTGATGTTGTGACCTCACAAGTTGGGCCAACTGCTTCTCATGCAGACACTTCAAATTCCGCCCTGTTTCAGGTGCCTCCAGTTGAAAATTTATCCACTGAAAATGGTCAAGAAAGCACACCTCGTTCATTGAGAAGTGGAGGAGGGATTCACACTGAAGGCACACATTCTAGTCAACCAACTGCATTGTCAATGCAGCAACCAAATATGTCTGCAGAGATGCTGGCTGAGGAATTTAACCAATTGGCCTGTCAATCTGTTCTGCATCCAGCACCACCAGCAGAAACAGTAGGAACTGAAAGAGAGCTTACTCCAGAAAGCTGTTGTTTAGCATCGCAGACTGAAGTGCCTGTGCAACAGCCAATTGCGTCTGCGGCCATGCAGGCAGACCAATCTAATCAATTAGTCTCTCAGTCTGTTTTGCATCCACCATTGCCATTAACCAACTTGTTGCCAGAGAGAACACACTCCGAAGGGAATGGATCTGGTGTTCCACAAGAACCAGGAATCCGCCTTCTGCAAATATTACCAATGGCTGCTTGGGTGCATCCTCAAGCACTTCATCCTGACCCACTTCAAAATGAACTCATGAGAATACGAAAGCAGGTCGAGTTACGCACTAAGATGCATGAAGATAAGGTTTGTGCTCTAGAACAGCAGAACTCTTTGTTGTCCTTTCTTTTTTCCCCTAGTTTTATTTTGAAGGTTATGCAGGCTTTTTTATCTCTTGTATATCTGTTTTCAATGTACAGAAGCTGCAGCTGAAATTAGAGTGTGAACAAGAGATAGAAAGGGTGCGCAAAAAGTTTGATGGATTAGTTAAAGATGATGAGGTTGGGTTTCATCAGGACAAGAAGATACTAGAGACAATATACAACAAAGTTCTGGTGAATCAAATTTTAGCTGCAGAATTTAGGGCCAAATTTATTGATACCAAAGGAGGGGCTTCAACTTCCTTTCAAGGTATGAAATTTAGGAATACCCAGAGAGTATTCAATTGTTAATTTACACTGCAAAGTCAACTTGTCATATATGTTGCATCTCTTTTTTTGCCTTAACTACTATGAATGTCCATCAGGCAAGAGTTTGTCACAAAGATCCAGTCATATAGCAATTTCAAGTGTTATGTTTAGTTTAAACTTCGCCTGCCTTTACTTGCTTTCACTATTTTGACTAGGAGTTTCTGTGTGCAATTTCATCCCTGTTCTATAAAGGTATGTGGCACTATGCATTTACTGAGCACATACTGCATATGTGGTATCACCTATCTAGACTATAATAAAATTAGAAAAATGCAAAATAACCCAGAAAATTCAAATGGATGTTAAAAATCTGAAATGCACTACAATGCATAGCAGTGACCGCTTTTTATGACTGTGCATATGGTTTATGATTAACTAAAGTTGGATAACTACATTTACAAGATGTTAATTGGAAGTAAAGAATATACAAATCCTAAGATAGTAATAATTTAATAATTAACATATAAGAAGCAAATGCAAGTAAATAAAATGTGAGCATGTTTAGTCAGTTTAAAACATAAGTTGGCATGTCCTACAAGCATTCTTGACACTAGGGGTTTAAATAGAACCAATTAGTGAATATCCATGTCCACTCCATTTATAAGTGGATACTAAATAGAACTGATAATTAAACAGAGTGGATTGAGATTATTATTATTATTATTATCTGTATTCGTAGATGGGGATGACAAGTGGATTTGAATATTTCAAATATCAATTCACACCTCTAGTTCTATATATACTCATTAACATTGATGCTTACAACACCCCCATATTCAAAGTGTATTTTTTGTTTTCTTTCTAGCAACAGAAACAAGAACAAAACTACTAATGCCAATGAGAAAATTGGAATGAAATTAAGCAACATCCTTAGATAAACCACAACTGCATTTTATTGCAGTCGGGTGATGTCATCAGAGAGCACAGTTGCAAAATAAGACGCAGTAGCAGTGACAACAATGACTTGGTCTTGGACACAGATTGCTTTGGACTTGGAGATTAAGAGGAGGTGGATGTAGTCGCGTGGACGCCAAAGTGTTCAAAAGTAGTAATTATTAATTTATAAATGTTGTGGGAAATTCTCCAAGGACTCCCCCACGTGCACCAAATTGATAAGAACACAGACCAATAGGTCACAACAAACACAAAGAGATTTAACGTGAAAACCTGAAAGGAAAAAATCACAGAAAGAGGGATGTTACTTTATTTCGAAGGAATTACATGCAGAAAACAATGTGCTCTATGTGATTACATGTGCGTTGGGGTTTTTGTTCTTCGAACCCCCTTCTCATTGGAAGGGATGAAATATTTATACCCGTCTGAGCTGTCTTCGTGAATGCGGATGTCCATAACTGCATGATACACATGTTATGATCTCCTTATAACCACCCATTTTGCGCTGCTTGATTGTAAGATCACTATGTAAAGATATCCGTCATTATTCATAACTGCTCGCATTAAAGTAGGAGCGTTACAATATTTAGAACGTGGGGATGATCTCACAGCGTAGTCGGATCCGTGAATCACAGGGATCGTGCTATCTAGCTGTAAGTAGCGCATGATTAGCGAGCACCGGAGGATCTTCGTGTCAGAGTCTTGAGCAACTCTAGGGAGGATCCTTGTACTATTAGTTAAACTCCCAGAGAGTCGTGCAGCTCCGGTTAAGCGATAGACCCAAGTAGGCGATGCCTGACCAGTTGTGAACTCGGGTTGAGGCATGTGGCTTTCTTTCTTGGGCCCATGTTGTGATTGTGTGTGGGCTGGGCCCGCTGACAGGAAGCGATGCCTCCAGGTAGGACACATCTTGTGATCTCCTGTGGGGTCGAAAATTGACGACTACATATGCCTCCTCAGAGTCCCTGACAGAGGAGGGGAGCAGACTGATCCATGCACCAAGATAAATGCTGCTGAGAGGTCGGAGATGTCGGTTGGTCTGACGTGTCCTCTCAGGGGTCATGTCATAACCATTTGTGTTCTAGTGGGAGCAATTGAACCGCTCCTTCTGCTTGGGTACTGGCGAATATAATGCCCTAAATGAACAAATAGGGATCTGTGTGGCATGTCAAATCTGCGTGCGTGCTTGTAGATAACCGTCGTTTGGAAGACGGGCCGACCGCGTCGTGATTCGTGCAACGACTGAGATGCGAAGCAATCAGATATCTGAAGGGTTGCTCTAGCTTTCGCCATTATTGCGATGACATTAGTGTTGGCTTTTAATTGGGGGAACTGGCTTTTGTGTTTTTACAAACCCTCAAATTTTTGCCTTCAGTTTTCTTCCTCCAAAAGTCTTGCTATTTTACCAAATCTTTGATCGATCTTCGAGAATGGCAAAGGGAAAGTCTACTGTCGTTGCCGATGAGTCTAGAGGCAGAGGCGTTTTGGATGATAGAGGGAAGACGCGAGTCTGGCGCTCGAGGGAGGCGATGAATTTCGATCCGAACCCAATGCCTCTTCGTAGCCAAAGAGACGTCCTTGATTATTTGACGAAGTACGACGTCGAGCTGCCGAACGAGATCATGATGGAAAGACGGACGTGATGGTGGCTCCTCTCCACGGTGGCGTGTTCGTCTATCCCTAGATCCTAACGTTGGGGATGAAGCTTTCTCTGACCGTCTTCGTCCACAACATCTTGATTTATTTAAGAGTTGCTCCGTCGTAGTTGACAGTGGGGGCTTGGCGAGTGCTTCTACGTTTTGAAGCACTCTGCTATCGTCTCTTCCCTGAGGCGTGCGAGCACGAGGAGTTCTGCGCCATATATATGATGAGGAAGGGTCATGGTGACACTCGTACCTTCGATCCCCAGAAGGGTTGTGGCAAGCTAATCGTCAACATGCTCAACAGTGATCACGGGTGGCGTGACTCCATTGTAAGGATCGCTTGACCCTAGGAGGCTCTCACATAGGAGTATCGTGGGAGGGTTCTGACATTCTAGAACGCTGAACCGGTCCGACAAGGAAGCGAGTCGGTGTTCCAGTGGTCCCGGAGAGGGTCTAAAAGCTCTTCGATCTGGACTACGACTGTCGGAACTACGATTGCCGGAACTAGAGCTGGCTGTTAGATTCGACTAGGCTCGCGGTGCCCCCGCCGGTCCCAAGACCAGTGGCGTCGGCTGGAGATGATGCAGTGATGGATCGTCCAGTGGAAGAGAAGGTGGGATCCCTATCGTGGAATGAGTCCCCGGAACATGTGGTCCGCTCTTGGAAGCGGCCAAACTGAGAGGGAAGGGTGAAGAGGGGAGGAGCTTCATTGTCATCTCGAGGTTCAAACGGGTAAGTGTTAGTTGTAACTTTACATTTTGAGTGTTGTCGGGTGTTGACTACTGTTTGACATTAATCTTGATTTTGCAGAAGAAGTGCAGGGCCTTTTTCGACTCCGACGAGGTGGAGAGGTTTGCAACTGAGCTGGTCGGTGGCGCTGGTCTTGAGGTCTCTGACCTCGTGGGGGAAGACAAACTTGGGGAGCGAGTCTAACCGAGTGTCGAGTCCAAAGGGGCGGAGGAAGAGCTGGAGCCCCTCGCCTATCTTGGCGTCAGTTTGGCATCGAAAGTGTCGCTTTCTATCTTGTTCTCGGACTCCGAGTGTGACGAGGAGGCGGTGCCCCCGGAGGTTGATCTCAGGGTTGAGCTTCCAGTGGCGGGGCCTGCCCTACTCCGCTCCGTCCGGACTCGTCATCAGGGCTTGGAGCGATGATTGTTGGCTTTGAGGGCGCCGCCGTCGGTCCCGTGTCTCCTCCTTTGGGGTCGTTCGAGGGTGCCTTCGAGTAGTGGGTCCATCATGTTCCTGCGGACAGGAGGTGATGAGGTGCCCTTGGCTCATGGTGATTTCCTCCGAATGGAGGAATTCAGAGGGCTTATGCTGGCGGATCAAGTGAAGCATAGGAGGAAGACTTTCTCCGGGTGAGTTTTGTTTGGTTTGGATGATGGTCTGTTTCTGTACAAGTTTAACTCAGTCTTAACTTGACTTTTGGAGAATGACGTGTTCGCTGTCCAGCTTTTGAAGGCCTACCAGGTTACCTTGGCGGAGTGGGAGAAGGCCATCGCGGAGCTGCTGCAGAAAGTTGACTCCTTGTCTTCTGAGAGGAAGCATGCAGATGACACACTCGCCACCTTCCGAATTGAGCCGGACCGAGAGTCGACAGTCCGAGGAGGGTAGGAGGAAGAGTTGGACCAACTACGGGGGGAGCTGGAGAAGAGGTCTGAGCTGGAGAAAATGGGCTCCGAGCTCCAGACCGCTTCCAAGGTGTTGAAATTCGCCAACCAGCTAGACGTGGAGAGGAAGGCAGAGCTGGAGCAAGCGAAGTCCGCTTTCTAGAAGGAGAAGGCCAGCCTTGAGCTCAAGCTGTAGCAGGCTATCTCCGAGAGGGATGATGCCGAGAGGGAGGCTGATGAAGACGCCGAGAGACTGCAGAAGCAGGTGAATGCCTTTAAACTCCTACGGTACCAGGAGGGATACAATGATGGGAGGCGAGGAAAGGTGCCGAGGTATCCTCTTGATGTCAGTAGTTCCCATATTGAGCGAAACCCCGAGGTACTTCCCCGAGACAGCGTAGCGGATCCGAGTTCCGACATCACCAAGGCGCAGCAAGATGGCGTGAGTGCCCGAGTGACCTCAATTTTCCAACAATATATTGTAGCACCTTCTTTTATTAATGGAAATTATGAGTACCTTTGTCTCCTTTAGCTTTCAATTTGTTTTCTATATTCACATCTTAACGTTGGTTGTAACTAAATGTGGCTGTTGAGGGTGTAACCTCTTCCTCCCCGGGAAATACCTTGGTTCTAGTGGTCCACTTGGCGCCAAATGGATCCACTCAAGTTGTCGGGGAGCCTGACGTCTTTGAGCCTGGTGTCTACGGGCAGTTGGTCCGTAGGCGGCAGGCTCCTTGATGAGTTTGTTGAGAGCCTGGAAGGCTCTGACTTCGATGACTTCCTGGGTGGCCTCGGGGACGAGCACGAAGGAGTGTCAGACAGGTCTCCGGGAAGAACCTGGGTCCTTGTTGAGGTACTTGCGCGCGTGACGAGAAAGGGTTACGAAAGGTGGTCTTCGCTCGATGCATGGGCTGCCTTTGTGCACGGAGCTAGGGTTGCATGACCTTCTAATTTTTCAGTTGGACTAGGAGTTGACGAGCCGTAAATGCAGAGTCGGTGAACTCATTAACTAACTATCCATACGAATTGGGAGGTTGGGGAGCTGAACTAGCAAATGGTGAAGTCCGAGGCCCTGAGGCGCTTGCAGAATGAGAAGCTTGAAATTGCTGAAAATCTCCTGACCAAGCTGGAGGTGCTGAAGAAGGCGACGAAAGATGTCTCTTGTGCGAGGCTGTTACCGAGAAGACTGCAGAAGTCAACCCGCTCCAGTATCAACTGGATAAAGTGCGCAAGGAGAAGCTCGAGCTCCATGGTAGAGTTCGGGAGTTGGAGGTGAGTTCCTGAGATCGCGAGTGCGTGGTGGGCGAGCTAAGAGCTGAGGTAGTAAGTCTGAATGATTGAAATCGAAGCTACCGGAAAGAGCTTCAGAACTTGCGCTACGAGTTGGGGCGGAGACATGCTCGGAGTGGTGTAGGGAGCTCAAGACCGCGGCGCTGATGTGGCCTGAGCCTTCAAATTGTATATTTTGCAGAGCTATGTATTAGAATTCCTTTGAACTTTGTCAATCGATTAATAAGATGCTATTTTGTGGACTATCTTGCATCCTTCTTGAGATTGGTAAAGTGTTGAGCTTGGATTCGGTGTTTAGAGGGTCGCTGGGATTGTTGTCAGAGCGAGTGCCCCCTAGGTGGTGCTTCCCAACGTCTCTGTAGCACGTTTAGTTGAGAGTTCGATCTGGATTGCAGGAGTTGGCCATCAGGAGCGCTTTCATCTTGCAGGAGAGTCCCCATGTAGGCTGAAATTTTGAAGTGGGGATCCGACTTAGGCTATGATTGAGATTGTTAGGAGCGCTTCCGTGTTTCAGGAGAGCGTCCATTGTAGGTCGAGTCTGACTGTAGGAGGGTCTTCGTCTTTCAGGAGAGCATCCATTGTAGGTCGAGTCTCACCGTAGGAGTGTCTCTGTCTCTTAAAAGAGCGTTCATTATAGACCGAGTCTGACTGTAGGAACGTCTCCGTCTCTCAGGAGAGCATTCAATTTGATCGTAGGAGTGTCTCCATCTCTCAGGAGAGCGTCCATTGAAGGTCGAGTTTGACCCTAGGAGCGTCTCCGTCTCAGGATAACGTCCATTGTAGGTTGAATTTTAAGGGGAAAACAGAGACATGCCGTCAGAGGGGATGTCTGGGTGAGAACCCGTGATGGACCATTGAAGGGGATGTTGTGGTGAGGGTATGAGATGGGCTATCGGAAGAGCTGTTGGGGAAGGAGTTGTACGCTATCGAAATGCTTGTTGAGAAGAGCAAAGTCATGGTAAATCTTTTCATTGTATGTTTTTGAGTTTCACACATAATACCGTTTCAGTTGAAAAGAATTCCATTGGCTTGTTGAGCATCTTCCCGTCTTGATCGACCAGCATGTACGATCCTTTGCCTCCTTTAGTGACCACTGTGTACAATGTTCTAAAAATCGGATTAATCGGCTGATTAATCAGCCGATTAATCCTATTCGGTGGCAGCCCGCTTAATATTACATTAAACGCTCTGATTATGCGCTCGGGCGATTAATCAGATCCAAAATGATTAATTCCCGATTAATGCCCGATTAATCGAATTAATTCCCGATCATTTCTTATGTTTTTTATTTGAAAAACTTATCACTTTGTATGTGTTGAATCACTAAGTAGTTTATGTTATGATGTTAATGATTTGATAATGATCTTTCGTTAAATAGTAGATGAACTATTATTTATTAAATAGTAGATGAATTATGATATTTTATTATTGTATATTTTGCATAAAGTGATACTTATATTTTATTATTTTTGATTATTTTCAAATTAACTTATTTAGCAATCTTTCTATATCATTCTTTAAAGCTTATTATTTTGATTGATAAATTGACTAATTTTTTTATTTATCTTACTTTGTAGGTAAGTTCTTTGATTTATATTTATGTTGCAAAATTTGAAATCTTGGATTACTAATGCGAAGAGATAAGTTTTCTTACTTCTTTTTTACTATTTATTCATATCTTGTTGTTCACCGTATCATAATTTATAACTTCACATCTAGATATTGTCTTGTATAATATTTAGGTATTTTCAACAATAAACTGTATATATTCATATGTAGTTATGTATAAATATAATTAAATTATTAAAATATTCAAAAACGATTAAGCTTGTAGTTATGTATAAATATAATTAAATATTAAAATATTCAAAAACGATTAATCTCCAATTAATCCTCGATTAATCGGATTAATCGTTATTCAGTATTGAACCGCACGAATAATGAAACTGATTTTTAGAATACTGACTGTGTATGGGCCTTCCCAATTTGGTCTAAGATTCCCGATGTTCCTTTCTTGGGTACTTTGGATGACGCGCTTCAAGACCAGATCGTCGACTTGAAACTCACGGGTCTTCACTTTCTTGTACTGTGAGGTCCAGATTTTTTGTTGGTAAGCGGCGATGTGGATCTGCGCTTGTTGTCTTTCCTCCGACTGATCTTGGGTCAAGCGTAACTGAATAGCATTTTGGTGCCTTTCGATCCTTTCCATTCGGAGTATATCGACGGAGATGATGGCTTCTGTCCCATATTCTAGGGAGAACAAAGTTTCGTCGGTTGGAATGCGTTTTGTGGTTCGGTACGCCCAGAGTACCCCAGGTAGTTTCTCCACCCATTTACCTTTCGTTTTGCTCAGACTCTTGCACAAGCTGTCGAGAATTATGTGATTGCCAATCTTGGTGTGGTCGTTGCCTTGCGGGTAGTAAGGGTTGGAGAAACGGTGGATGATTTTGTACTTGGAGCAGAAGTTGGCCACATGCTTACTCATGAAGTTGGTTCTATTGTCGGAGATGATAACATGAGGAAGTCTGAGGCGACAAACAATGTTCTGCTAAAGAAAATTCATTATATGTTGTCTTGTGACTTCGGAGAGCGGCATCGTCTCTATCCATTTGGTAAAGTATTCGGTGGCTATCAAGAGGAACCTGAACTATGCCAGAGCTCGCGGGAGAGGACCCACTACATCTAGCCCTCATTGCATAAAGAGTCAGGGGCTTCATAGAGTGTGAAGGTCTTCGCTCGGCCTATTATAGGAGGGAGCGAATCTTTGACATTATGAGCACTTCCTCACGTGCTCCTTGGCGTCATCAAACATTTTCGGCCAGTAATCCCCCTGGTTGATGGCTTTGTGGGCGAGGGATCGTCCCCCAGCATGGTTTTCATAGTTGTCGTGAATCTCCTGCATTATGCTCCGTACCTCCTTGGGTCTGAGGCACCTCAAGTACAGGTAGGAGTGTAACTTGGAGTAGGACTTCTAGTACAGTGGCTCCTCGATGAGTATGTACCTGGTGGCCATATCTGGAGCTCATGTGCTTCTGTTTTGTCACTGGACAGGGTTCCATCCTTCAGATAAGCGAGAATCGGGTCCTTCCATCCCGACGAGGCGTCTAGGCGGAGGATCTCCTTGTCGGGTCGTTGGAAGCTCGGAGTTGGGATGTGTTCGACAGGAATCTCCTGACGAAACTGGAACTCGGTTGCCGATGCCAAGTAGTCAGCATGGTTGTTCTGGGATCTCAGAACCCGTCTGAAGTCGTAGCGGGAAAATTTGACCTTTAGGCTGAGGACGAGGTGCAAGTATGCCTCTATCTTTCGTCCTTGGCCGCATATTTTCGATGACTTGGCAGACCACCAGCGCTGAGTCACAGCGGACCTCTAACCCAGTGACTACGAGGGTCGTCGCCATTCTCAGCCCAGTGATGACAGTTTCGTACCCGGTCTTGTTTATGGCAGGGAAGCCGAACGTGAAAGACTGCCCGATGATGGAACCTTTGGGGTGGTGCGAACGAGCCTAACGCCTGCCCTTTTGCTGTTCGAGGCCCCGTTGATGTTGAGGATCCACCCCTCCTGCGAGTCACTTTGTGTCGGAGTTTTCAGGGTGAACTCAGTAATGAAGTCTGCCAGGACCTGCCTTGTCTTTCTGGGCTTATACTTGATGCCGTACGAATTCAGCTCCGCCGTCTATTTCGCTATCCGTCCAGTGGCTTCTGGATTCTCGATGATGCTCCGCAGATGATGCTTTGTCAGCGCGATAATCGAAAAAAATTGGAAGTAATGTCTCAACTTCCTCGATGTGACAAAGAGAGCTAGAGTCAGTTTTTTCATCCTTTGATAGCTGGTCTAGGGTTCGGTTAGCAACCTGCTGACGTAGTATACTGGTTTCTGGATGTCATCGTCCTCGTGAATCAAGCTCCGCTCACTGCGGATTCTGACATGACGAGGTAGAGGAATAATGTTTCACTGATGACTGGCTTAGGCTGGAGCGGTGGAGAGGCCAGGTAAGATACCTTTTCAATCCTTGGAACGTGGCCTCGCATTCTTCATCCCAGCGAAAATCTGCTCCATTTTTCTTCAAGGCTTGAAAGAATTGTTTGCATTTATCCGTGGATCAGCTGAGGAACCTATTCAGAGCTACGAGGCGGGCGCCCATTCAATATTTGTACCTCCTTGATGCATGTTGGTGACTTTATGTTGAGGATCGCGGATATCTGATCGGGGGTTGGCCTTTATATCTAGTTGAGTGACCATATATCCCATAAACTTTTCGGAGGCCACCTCGAAGTTGCATTTCTCCGGGTACAGTTTCACTTGGTGCTTCTAGAGGAAGTCAAACGCTTCGCCCAGGTGGCGGAGATAGTCAGAACATTGGACGCTCTTCACCAGCATGTCGTCGACGTATACCTCCATGGTATGCCTGATCTGATTTTTGAACACTCAGTCGACCATCCGTTGGAAGGTGGCTCCTGCATTCTTCAATCCGAAAGGTATGACCTTGTAACAGGGCGGAGGTTGTGGTTTGCGTAGGAGAAGGTGGTCGACCTAATTGGGGTGGAGGGCGGACCCGTCTAGACTATTCATCAGCCATGTTAACGTAGATGTCCCTCTCCTTCGCGGTGGTGCCCTCTGCCGGGGAGGCGCCAAAGATGGCGTTTACTTCCCGGTAATGAATGATGGTTTGTATCGCCTGGCCCTTCGGTCGTGAAGTCTCGGGGCATCTCTTTGCACCATGGCCTCTGAGGGCTGGCTGAGGTCAAGGATGAACTCTGAGAGAACCCCGATTCACTAGCTCCTAGAGCTGCTTCTGAAGGTATCGGCAGTCGACAGTTCAGCGACCTATCCCATCATGAAAGGCGCAATACTCTCTGGCTCCTGGTCCTTTGGGGTTAAGTGGGAGTGGCCTAGGGCGCTTTATCCATTCTTGATCTTTGATGGCCACGAAGACATGGTCGACAGGGATCTTGAACGACGTGAAATCCTTTTCTTCTCCATCGGCTTTTGTCTGGTTCTAAGGGGCTTCTTATTGATGTTGCCGGAAGCCCGATTCTGCCTCTTCTGGGAGGAGCAGGTTGTGACTTCAGTTTTTTCCCTCATCGCCCTTCTTAGTGGAGCGGTTGCTTGCGCTCCAGGTCACGTCTTCGATTTGAATGTAAGTCTGAACCTGGAAGAGGATGTCTCTCATCTTGGTAACCTCGTATTTCACCAAGTGCTTTTAGAAAAAATGAGTGACCTGCAACCTACTGATGAACGTTGTCTCCGCAACATCTTTATTGCAATTATATAACTGAGCCATCTGGCTCTGGAAATAACTGATGTAGTGTTTCAGACTCTCTCTGGGGTTCAACTTGATGGTGAGGAGGTGATTATTGTTCTTCTTGAATTCGCGTTGGGAAGCGAATTGGTTATAGAAGATTTGCCTCACCTCTTCGAAGTCTCAGAGTGAATGATGACTCGAAAGAGAGTAGAACCAGTCGGAAGCGACCCCTTGAGGCTGGAAGGAGAGACCCAGCTCATGAGGAGGTCGTCGTGCGAGTAGACAGTCATCTTATCTTGATAGTGCCTCAGATGTTGGGTAGGGTCGAACGCTCCGAAGTAGAGATCGGAGCTCGACATCATGAACTTTCTTGGGAAACGATGAGCCATGATTTCCTCTGGCAGTGGAGATCTGGAAATCTTCATGCTGCATCATCAATCTCGTGACGGAGCTACCGGTTCGCTCCTTCGAAGTGCTCTTGAACCAACTTAGCGATGACCTATGCGAGGAAACTTCGGGGCCTTGTGTGGTGCAAAAGGCTCAGAGTGTTCATCGTCGCTGGAATGTAGGGATCGGTCACACTTCCTACTGGTTTCGACGCGGGTGGAGTTGCTGGGGCGAGATGATGATTGGTTATCCCGAAATTCTCGAGTTGGGGGAGGAGACAGTTCTGGATGCGGTTTGACACGTCCCCTGTTTTAAATATCGGTCGAGTCGACTGAGATATCGTCCGATATCTCTTTTTTTGCTTGTTGCTGATACGATAGGGTAAAATCGTTCGCCATATCATTTGCAGCAAATAAAGGCCGATAAATATGCCCAATATCGGCCGATAAACTGCCTGATATTCGGCTCATATGAAATCACTTATTTATTGCACGACTGTGTGCAAATGTACATTGTTTTTTACTATCTTTGCATGCATATTTACATCATGTTTATTAGATAGATGATATCTACGACACTAAATCAATTTTTAGTTATTAATATTTCATTATATATAATGTGCAATATGAACGCCTGGTATGCGCGTGTATCCCGATATCTCTCCTGATATCTGATATCCAATATGAAAAACCCCCATCTGATACAATCCCGATATCCAATATTTAGAACCTTAGACGCGTCCCTCTTCAACGCGGCTTCCTCGCGCTCACGGGTTGCCCGCTCACTCTCGCGGGCCACCTCTTCTCGCTGCTTGTCCAACTGCTTCTGGAGATTAGCATTGGAAAAGTTGGGTTGGCCCTCGGAGGGAAATTAAGCCTAGAGTTCGTTGGCCGTCGCCGCTGGTGAATCGGTGGAAGATGAATGTGCTTCCCCGACCTCTTTGATGAGGACGTCGGGACAGGGAGGGTTGGAACCCTCGATGCCTCTAATGGCAATCAATTTGCCCTTCGAGGAGGCGATGACAACCGCTTGAGAGGAGCTGCTTCTTAGTGGGGCCATCTCCGTGGGATGAGGCTTTTTGAGGAAAGGATCAACAAAGGAGACACCTTGAGCGTGAACTCAAAAACTCTCAATGAAAGCAGCAAATGCTGTGAGAAATTCTCCAAGGACTCCCCCACATGCACCAAATTGACAAGAACACACAGACGAGTAGGTCACAACAAACACGAAGAGATTTAATGTGAAAATTCAAAAAGAAAAAAATCACAGAAAGAGGAATGTTCTAATTTAATTCGAAAGAATTACAAGCAGAAAGCAATGTACTTTGTGTGAATACAGGTGCTCTAGGGTTTTTGTTCTTCGAACCCCCTTCTCGTTGGAGAGGATGAAATATTTATACTCCCTGAGCTGTCTTCGTGGGTGCAAATATCTCAGACCTCAACTTCAATGGAGTGGATCTTATATTTGGAATGTCGTAATATGGAATTTGAGTGGGAACGATTTTATGCTCAAACCCTTCCGAAAGTAGCCAAGTCTAGACACACAAGCAGAACGGATATTAAACGGAGTATATACTAGTTATTATTGTTTGTATTTGCTTAAATAGATATGAATATGAAGTGGATTCTCAGATATTTCCATTTACACCCCTACTATGGCATGCAATACACCCAGTAAGTCAAACATTATAACAATACTCCGCGCCGCACCCCCCCCCCCCCCCCCCCCACCACACACACACACACACACACACACACACCCCCAAACCCAAAAAAAAAAAAACACACACACACACACAAGATAACGGGTATCACAGGTGAAGTGGCCCCCCCCCCCGCTTTCATGGGACCCCACAGTATTGTTGTTCCTGCCCCATGAGAATCGTACACGAAAATTATGTGTACATAATGACTTTACCCTGGGATCCAAGGATGAAAAGTTCTGTGCTTGAAAAACTATTCAGGTGCCACCTGATAACATCTCTCTCTCTCTCTCTCTCTCTCTCTCTCTCTCTCTCTCTCTCTCACACACACACACTGTCTGCACTCAGGAAAAAATCTTGCACTACTTGATGTTTTTGTGGCCAAGAGCTGCATATGAATTTGCAGACGGGATATTCCGTCATTTATCTATTGCTATGTATCAAGTGTGAGCAACCTTTCAAATTTCTACTAAAGATTGCATGAATGAAAGTACAACATTTTCTGCAAGGAAATTGAGGCAAAATGAAAACCGGAATACCAAATTAAAAACATTCCTATTATTTCATATGCAGGAATGTAGTTCAAGAACCAGACAAAATAGCTATCAAGGTCATCATTTTTGCTAAAATAATTACTGATATGGTACATTCGTTTTTCTTTCCAGGTCACTCTTCAAATTCTACGCAGCAGTTTCTCCAGACATCGCAGGCGTTACATACATCTCCAAGGCTGCCCTCAGCCACAGGTTCTGCCCATGTCCCAGTCATAGCCAACTTACCTCCAGTTGCAATGCCAGCACGAGCCTCATCTACACTGCCCTCAGCTGCATCAAGACCTCAAGTTCCAGCTGGTTCTTCAGTCACCCCTGGTTTGATGGTTCGCCATCGTCCTTCAGTCATCCCTACTAGTAATGTCAGATCTCAGTTCAACCCCATGCTTCCAGCCCATCCAAATCTCCAAGGCGTAACTGATGTACGTGCCCCGGCATCACGTGCCCCGGCTCCGCATCTCCAGCGCTTCCGTCCTCACACATCCATGATGGCACCAATTCTTCCGCCCCGATCAAGCCAACTACCAAGTCAGCAACACCCTCATTCAACTTTGGGTAGTGCAATACTGGCTGCTGCCGCTCCTCCAGTTCATCTACCCAGAGGTCCTCTTGGCAGAACATTTCAACCAGTAGCCTCAGGTCCATTGCCTCATTCCCATGTTAAACCTCTGCCTTCAGTTGAATTGCTTCGTGATCTTGGAAGTGCCAATGCTAAGCTGCCAAACCTGCCACAGTCCGAAGTGAGGCCATCCCAGAGAGACAGCTCTCATCTAATATACCTGTAAACAGTTCCGCATCGGCTCCATCAACAATGGCTGCCACAAGGCCTACAAGTTCTGCAGCAGATCTTGTTTGCCTGTCAGATGATGAATGATATAACTGATTTTAAGAAATGTTAGCAGGCTTGTGCGATTGGCCCTGCCTGTGCAAGTTTTGTGTACTGTAAATTGTCTGATTTGAAGCCCCAGCAGTTTGCCACAAGTTTTGCTGCTCGATCATTTTCAACAGTGAAGACAACAAGAGATTATGTGGAGGTCTGGTCATATGAAAGTTCTACGACTGGATTGCGCTGCCTGGGGCTGCTGACATTCTGTTATGGTTCTCATCTAACACGCCTTTGCAACTAACTGTGAAGCTTATCATCGAAAATCCATTGTAAGTAAGCTTTTCCAGGACTCAAGAAAGGTGTTTAATTAACTTGGCCTCTTTGTGTAGCATCAGTTAGCTGGTGCTTGTTGATAAGTAAATATCAATGTGTACGGTTATCAGTTAATAGTAATCAATCCTTTAAGTTTCTCTTCTTGCATTAATTATTTAACTGTTACGGTAAAAATAAATAAATAAATAAATAAAATTCTTTTACTATTATCTTTTGTCCTCACCCAACCTGTCTGCCTATGAAAGAGTGGAACCCTTTTATCCCTTGCCAACTCGCAAGAGTACTGGAGCCAATTTAGATTTTATTGCTAAACAAGGCGTCGGTTTGAAGGCGTCTGTACTGGGGGGAGGTGAGCAGAGCAGTCCATATGATATTTTACTTTTACTTTTGGTAAATCTGCTTTCCTTGCGTTTGTTTTATGCCAATTATTGTAATCTGGCTTCAGTCGCTCTTGGAAATGTCAGTGTGCCTGCAGTTCATGGAGGCTTTCATGGTGATGACAATTCTCTATAAGATGAAGTTATTATTATTATTTTTTTTCACCAATTGATTTTTAGATGGGTTTGTGATGCTTGGCACAGGTGTGCGGTATGGACGAAACTGTCTCGACTGAATGCAGAGGTTTTTCATAAGTGAACTGACTTTCACTGAACTGTAAAGATGAACAAAATCGTTTGAGCTGGACACATGATTTTCACATTGGATAGGACCAGTGGCCGAGCCAGCATTTCAAAGATGGAGGGTATAAAATAATGAATCGGGTTTGCCGTTAGCTGTGGGTATCTCTTGAAAAAATAGAGCATTGTTTGGGCATAGCTGGTGGACACAAATCAAGAGCTGAGAGCACTGCTCCGTCACTAGATAGAACCCTGGGCATAAGCATATTCAAACTGCAGGTTCCAGATGAACAAAATTGTTTAAACTGGCCTTTTCGTTTTCACATTGGATCAATGGATCTCATGCGCGCACACATTTGAACTTACGCCGAACCTATAAACAGAGTCATTTGAACTTCACTTTAATATTTATTCTGCATACACATGTGAACTGTAGAAAGATCGTTTGAACTAGATTCATCATTTACACATTGGATGGAATTTATGCACACATATATGAAAGGGGAAGATATTTCCACTGAACCGCAAGACACGAACATGAACTGGCTCTTCGTGTTCTCACATTGAAGCCGTGCAGGCATATGCATATCTGAACTGCACAAGAAACTTGCACTGAACTGCAAGATGAACCGATTTCGTTCTTCATTTGGACGATATCCCTGGATACGCATATGTGAACTGCACAAGAAACTGGCATTAAACTGCTAGATGAACAAAATTGTTTTGAACCGGCTCTTCATTTTCACTTTGGACGGAGCCCATGCCAACAAGTATTTTTTGAACTGCACGAACAAGAGCTTTCACTAAGCTTTGAGCTATGCAAATCCTTTACACTCGCTACATTGGAGCTTGATGGGGGTTATTTCTTGAGGCTACATACATGTTGGAAAGAGAGAGGATGTAGTCGAGGAAGTCGACAAGGATCGTCGACGGAGGAAGGAACAGCAGCAAAGCAGGTCAGCAGCAGAAGTTCAGAAGCTCGGTCGACCGGCCCGGTCGACCGCCCGCAGTAGCAGGAGTTCGGTCGACCGGTCCGGTCGACCGACGTGCACAACATGCACAAGGAATCAGCTCGGTCGACCGGTCCGGTCGACCGACGTGCACAACATGCACAAGGAATCAGCTCGGTCGACCGCCTGGTCGACAAACTGAAGTGACCCAACTCTCGGTTGGGAACGGTCGACCGGACCGGTCGACCGGTGTATAGGGTCGGTCGACCGCCCGGTCGACCAACAGTCGGGTTGCGGGCTGTGTTTGCTGAAATAGAAATCTGATGTATAAAAGCGAGATTTCTAGGGTTTTGCTAACCAAGGAAAGAAGTGGCTCTCTTGATACTCAGAGGTGTTGCATCCATTGTAATTGATTATTGAAATCAATAGAATCTCTCTTTCATTGCCCCGAGGACGTAGGCATCAAGGCCGAACCTCGTAAATTTGGTTTTTGTGTTCTTTCTCTGGATTTGGTGTTTTGTACTGCTGTTTGGAATTTGTTCTTCTGTGTTTTGGAAATCTAGGGTTCCTCTTCTGGTTGTTGTCAGGGCGCACAACAAGTGGTATCAGAGCTTCCCAGGTTTCGCTTGGGATTTTTTCTGGAGATTCGGAGGGCTTCGGGATCTGATTCGGTGGAGATCGTGTGTCGATCTCAGATCAGAGGTAGTCTTGTTCGTGGGATCGTGTGTCGATCACAGAACAACAAAAAGAGTGCTCAGGGAATCATTGGTGGAGTAGATCCGGTGAGAAACTCAATCTAGGGTTTCGGGAAGAAGGTAAAAATCTGATTTTTTTATTGAAGTTTGGATCTATTTCTAGTTGTTTGTTTCCGCACACATAGAGGATCTAGATATATGGCAGAGGAAAGTACTTCAGTTAGGACCATGAATCCTCATCCGAGGATTGACGTGGTGAAATTCAATGGCACAAATAATTTCGGGATGTGGAGATGTGAGGTTATGGATGCCCTGAATGCATCGAACCTCGAGGATACTCTCCTTCTGGAGAAGAAGAGAAGCACGACCACTGATGAAGAGTGGGAGAAGATGAACAGGTCTGCGTGTGGGTTGATTCGTTCATGTTTAACACAAGACATAAAATATCTTGCGTTACATGAGACGTCGGCAAAGCATTTGTGGGAGACCCTTGAGAAAAAATATCTGACGAAGAGTATCGAATCGAGATTGCAGCTTAAGAGTAAGCTGTACCGGTTTCAGATGAAGAAAGGAAGCACCGTGAATGAACACATCAACCGCTACACGAAGCTTTTACAGATTTGGTGAACGTGGATGTCCAGGTAGATGAGGAAGACAAGGCGATAATCCTCTTGAACTCACTCCCGGCGGAGGAGTATGAGACATTCACTCTAACATTTATCAATGGTAGACAGAGTCTGGACTATCATGAGGTGTCGTCTGCACTGGCAAGTTATGAGACGAGGAGAAAGGAGAGACATCCTTCTCAGTCAAGCTCATCGGAGGAGGCACTGGCAGTAAGAGGCAGGGGTTCATCAAGGAAGGGCAAGGAGGAAAGAGGAAGATCAAAGTCCAGGCCAGGGTTTAGGGATCTCAAAAAGAATCAGTGTGCCTTCTGCAGAGAGATAGGGCACTGGAAGGTGGAATGTCCAAAGTTCAAAGGAAAGAAGAAGGAGTCGAAGTCTGAGGCAAATCTCCAAAGGTGGTTAATACTCAGAGTAGTAAATCACAAGCAGATGGATCAGACTCAGATTCGTCGGTGTTCTCATTTTCAGTTACTACTCCTATAGTTGGCTACTCAGGTGAAAATGAGTGGATCATGGATACAGGTGCAACATACCATGTATGCCCTAATCGGGACTGGTTTTTCAGCTTTAAGAAGCTGGAGGGTGTTCAGTCGTCATGGGCGATGATCATTCATGCATCATGGAGGGTGTTGGTCCAATCCAAATTAGAATGTTTGATGGGATGGTTAGGGAGCTGAAAGAAGTGAGGTATGTACCTCAGTTGAAGAGAAACCTGATTTCGTTGGAGCTTTGGAGTCATTGGGCCTTGGGGTATCTATCAAGGAAGGAGTCCTTAGGATGACAAAAGGTTCGATGGTGGTGTTGAAGGCCGATCGCCGGAACAATCTATACTACTTGAAGGGTAGTATGGTGACAGGGCAAGTGGCGGCTTCTACCAGTTCAGAAGAAGATTCAACCAGGCTGTGGCACATGAGGCTGGGACATGCAGGAGAGAAGTCATTGCAAACTCTTGCGAGACAAGGGTTATTGAAGGGTGCCGAAACCTGCAAGATGGAATTCTGTGAACACTGTATCATCGGCAAGAAGACCAAGGTGAAGTTCGGCACAGCAACACATTGCACCGAGGGGATTCTTGACTATGTTCACACAGATGTCTGGGGACCTACCAAGACTGCATCGATTGGAGGTAACCATTACTTTGTATCGTTTATTGATGACTATTCTAGGCGCTGCTGGGTATATACCATGCGACACAAAGGAGAAGTCCTAGAACTGTTCGTGAAGTGGAAGACAAATTGGAGAGAAGTACTGAAAGAAATTCAAGGTCCTCCATTCTGACAATGGAGGAGAATACAAATCCGATCCTTTCCTTCAGCTATGCCTTGATGAGGGCATAGAGAGACACTTCGCGGTACGAGAGACACCGCAACAGAATGGGGTAGCAGAGAGGATGAACAGGACTTTGCTAGAGAAGGTCCGGTGTATGTTGTCCAATGCCAGTTTGTCAAAGAAGTTTTGAGCTGAGGCTTTGACGTATGCATGCTACCTTGTGAATAGGTTGCCGTCATCTGCGATAGGGGGGGAACTCCTCTCGAAGCTTGGTCGGGAAAAGCAGCTGCTGACTTTAATTTGCTACGGGTGTTCGGATGTCCAGCCTATCATCATGTCAAAGATGATAAATTAAACCCACGAGCAAAGAAAGGCGTGTTCGTTGGTTTCAAGCGAGGAATCAAAGGGTTCAAGATCTGGAATCCAACGGACAACAAGTTTCTTCTCAGCAGGGATGTCACTTTTGATGAGGCTTCTATGATGAAGCCTAAGGTCTCTCAGCAGTGGAGACTAGGAAGACCAAGGAGATATCGCAGCAGGTGGAGATTGATGCAAATCCACCATCTCTAGAGGATTCAGCATCGGTGAGGATCATACCCAGGGTGACACAGGACAGTGATCAAGTAGTTGAAGAAGATGCTGGAGTTGAAGAGGGTCAAGAATAGGTCATGGGTAATATTCCTGACTCTACTGCAGTTGAAAGACCAAGAAGAACTACTAGGAGACCAGGTTGGCTCACTACAGATATGGTCATAGCGTATGCACTTCCGGTCGTTGAGGAGGCTATCCCGTCCACCTTCAGAGAAGCTGAGATCAGTTCGAAATCGAAGATGTGGAAAGAAGCCATGAATGAAGAGATGAAGTCTCTCTACAAGAACGACACATGGAACTCACCAGGTTGCCCAAAGGGAAGAAGGCTATAGGTTGTAAGTGGGTGTATGCTAAGAAGCAGGATCTCTCCAAGAAGATTCGGTGCGCTACAAGGCCCGGTTGGTAGGTAAAGGCTATGCTCAGAGGGAAGGAATTGACTACAATGAGGTATTCTCTCTTGTTGTTAAACATTCGTCAATTCGTATTCTATTGGCTTTGGTGGCGCAGTATGAGTTGGACCTTGATCAACTCGATGTGAAGACCGCCTTTCTCCACGGCGATCCAGAGGAGAAGATCTACATGACTCAGCCTACAGGGTTCAAGATTGCAGGGAAGGAAGAAATGGTATGTAAGCTGAAGAAGTCGTTGTATGGACTGAAGCAGTCTCCAAGGCAGTGGTACAAGCGGTTCGACAGCTTCATCAGAAGGAAGAAGTACACACGTAGCCACTATAACCCATGTGTGTACTACAACAAGCTACCGTCAGGGGATATATCTATCTACTTCTGTATGTAGATGATATGTTGATTGCTTCGAGGTCGAGATCTGTCATTGATGCACTGAAGAGGGATCTATCTTCAGAGTTTGAGATGAAGGACCTTGGTGAAGTCAGGAAAGTGTTAGGCATGAAAATCACTAGAGACAGAAGGATTGGCAGGGTGAGCTTGACTCAGAAGAGGTATTTGCAGAAGGTACTACAGAGGTTCAATATCGGCAAGGATACGAAGTCTGTAAGTACACCTATGGCTCCTCATTTCAAGTTGTCTGCTAAGATGTCTCCGAAGAGTGTTCAAGAACGTGAGTATATGACTCATGTTCCATATGCTAACGCAGTCGGTAGCCTTATGTACGCTATGGTGTGTACGATACAGATCTATCACAGGCTGTCTCCATGGTCAGCAGATATATGCATGATCCAGGACAGGGTCATTGGGAGGCAGTGAAATGGATCTTGAGATACATCAAAGGAACAATTGATGTAGGTTTGGTATATGAGAAGGATTCCACGGGGAAGCAGGATTGCATCAGATATGTTGATTCCGACTATGCAGGTGACCTTGACAAGCGTCGGTCGACAACGGGATATGTCTACACATTCTCTCAGGCACCGATGAGTTGGCGCTCCACACTGCAGTCTACCGTCGCGTTGTCTACCACAGAGGCCGAGTATATGGCTTTGACGGAGGTTATGAAGGAGGCGATCTGGCTTCAAGGCCTACTTGATGACTTGGGAGTGGAACAGGATCTGTTGGAGATTAACTGTGACAGTATGAGCGCTATTTACTTAACCAAGAACCAGGTCTATCATGCACGGACGAAGTACATCGACGTCAGGTACCATTTCGTTCGGGAGATTCTAGAAGAGGGATATCGAACTGCTGAAGATTCACACATCGGAGAATCCCGTCGACATGCTTACTAAGGTGGTGTCGGGAGTCAAGTTTGCACATTGTAAGGCTTTGCTCCATGTCCTTCAGGTAGCTTGAGCTTGTTGAAGCTCATTTGGTCGAACTACGGATGGCTTGATCCCTTGGGCAGGGTACGTAGGCAACCACATTGGTGCAGCCGCTTTCAAGTCGATGGACAGTTCGGCTCAGATTTGGAAGAATCTTCACCGAGGTAGAGAATTGTTGGAAAGAGAGAGGAGGTAGTCGAGGAAGTCGACAAGGATCGTCGACGGAAGTCGACGAAGGAAGGAACAGCAGCAAAGCAGGTCAGCAGCAGAAGTTCAGAAGCTCGGTCGACCGGCCCGGTCGACCGCCCGAAGTAGCAGGAGTTCGGTCGACCGGTCCGGTCGACCGACGTGCACAACATGCACAAGGAATCAGCTCGGTCGACCGCCCGGTCGACCGACTGAAGTGACCCAACTCTCGGTTGGGAACGGTCGACCGGACCGGTCGACCGGTGTATAGGGTCGGTCGACCGCCCGGTCGACCGACAGTCGGGTTGCGGGCTGTGTTTGCTAAATAGAAATCTAATGTATAAAAGCGGGATTTCTAGGGTTTTGCTGAACCAAGGAAAGAAGTAGCTCTCTTGATACTCAGAGGTGCTGCATCCATTGTAATTGATTATTGAAATCAATAGAATCTCTCTTTCATTGCCCCGAGGATGTAGGCATCAAGGCTGAACCTCGTAAATTTGGTTTTCGTGTTCTTTCTCTGATTTAGTGTTTTGTACTGCTGTTTAGAATTTGTTCTTCTGTGCTTTGAAAATCTAGGGTTCCTCTTCTGGTTGTTGTGAGGGCGCACAACAATACATTATTAGATGCGAGAGCCATATTATCTAATTAATGTTTTTAGTTTGGAGAATTTATCTTTGAAGATTCCTGCAAAATCCTACTTGCATCACAGACACAAGTATATTTGCATAACCAACATGAAACCATGCTCTGTATCTCCACATGTAATTTGGCAAACTCATTAAACGTGACAGCGCTAAATAAATCCTAAACCAAAGCAAATTTGGCGATTCTGAAATTAACAATTGGATGGCTTAGATATCTGTGCAAGAACTCGTATCTGTCCCCTTGGTTGAATCTCTCTCTCTCTCTCTCTCTCTCTCTCTCTCTCTCTCTCTCTTCCTAATTTCAATCTGTGAACACTTCCAATTTCCAAGTTCGCGCACTGATTCTCTGTATCTTTGAGTACTGGTTTATGCAGATTGATGCAGTCCGACTACAATGTGTCAGGTGAAAATGAGCCACAATCTCCCTACAAAATCAGAATTCTCACCAGACGTTCATCTTAGGCCTTTCGGATACAGTGACACATTACAGGTTCGCCTCAGTTTGTGTTATTTCTCGTCATTCATCACCAAGGATCAAAGTTTATATCTTGTATGTACAAATTAGCGAGGGAACATCGTGATTGATGTGGAAATTTACGACATACTGGGTTAAGTTTTATCTCAGCATTAATTTATCAGAGAACAATACAAGCGCAGTTCTCGTTTGATCCAGATTGAATCCAACATCATTATATTATTACTGTTTTGGGTAAAAGCAGGAGAAACACATTGTATTACTATCGCTATTTTGAGTAAAAGCACGAGAAACACATCATACAAGTATTGCAAATGTAATTGACTATTTGAAAACCTTAGCAAGAACAAGAATTTGAAGTGAATTGGATCTTCGAAAACAAACTCTAGCATATGGGCAGGGGCACCGTTCCAGCCCGACAAGCACTCGAGCAGAGGATCGATCAACTTCCCCTTGCAAATCGCGTCGAACACCTTGTCGAACTCCTCGCCCGGCGACCGGACCTTCTCTCCGGTGAGGTAACCTGCTCCCAGCTCCTCCCTCACAAGCCTGTACAGGGGATAAGACCTGCACTCCTTAATTCTATTTGGGATCGCCGAGCTACCATTCTCAAAGGCTATTCTGGCCCCCTCCACCTCTTTCGGCAACGTTGCTTTCAGCCCCTCCTCAAACGCCGAAATCTTGTGGAAGACCGAAGTGTTCGCATCTTTCTCCTTCTCGCCATTGCTGAGCGCGTGCTCGACGAGCACCTGCCTCAGCTTCTGCATCAGGGGGTACGTCGCGCTGCAGGGGTCGTCGATGTAGGCGAACACGTGCTCGCGATCGATCACCTTGATCAAGTCCTTCTCGCAGAACCGTGAGGGGTGGAGCTCGCCGTTGGCCCCCATTGTGAGCACCCGTTTCGCGACCTGGCTCACGGTGCTCTTGACGGTGCTCCTCAGGTTCTCCTCCAAATGCCTCAGATCAATTGCCTGGCAGAGCCCAACCAAGAACGTTGACGACATGAGCTTCAAGATGTCTACGGCCTCTGCTGTCTTCCTTGAAGAGATGAGCCCCAGCGAGTTCACGTCCTGGTTGTGCTGCTCCGCGCTCTGCACGTGGTTGGTCACCGGATTTGCCAGAAACTGGAGCTCAGAGCAGTAGGCCGCCATCGCTATCTCAGCGCCCTTGAACCCGTAGTCCAAGCTCGGGTTTCGCCCGCCAGACAAATTTGAAGGAAGCCCATTGTTGTAGAAGTCGTTGACGAGCTCTGAGAACTGAGCAAACATGAGCTTCCCAATCGCAGCAATGGCGAGCCTGGTGTTGTCCATTGACACCCCAATCGGCGTCCCCTGGAAGTTGCCCCCGTGCAGGGCCTTGTTCCTCGAGACGTCGATCAGCGGGTTGTCGTTCACCGAATTGATCTCCCTCTCGATCGATTTGGTCGCCGACCGGATGACCTCAATCTGCGGGCCGAGCCACTGCGGCGATGTTCGCAGGGCGTACCGGTCCTGCTTCGGCTTCTGCAGGGGGTCCTGCTCGTGCAGCATCTTGGCCATCTTCATGTACGAGCTCCCCTCCAAAATGTGCTCCATGATTGCAGCAGCCTCGATTTGGCCCGGATGGTGCTTGAGCTTGTGAGTGAGGTGGTCGGTGAACTCAGGCTTGCCCTGCATCACCTCGCAAAAAATCGCCGATATGACTTCGGACAAAACTACGAGGATGTTTGCTTCAAAGAGGACCAGCGACGCCATTCCCGACCCCACGGCGGTGCCGTTCACGAGCGCGAGGCCTTCCTTGGGCTGCAATTCGAAGAATCCGGTCTCAATTCCGGCGAGCTTGAAAGCCTCGGCCGCATCGATAGCCTTGCCGTCGGGGCTGGTGGCCTTGGCGTTGGGCCGGCCCGTGAGGATACCGGCAATGTACGACAACGGGACCAAGTCGCCGGAGGCGGTGATCGTCCCACGGAGAGGGAGGCAGGGGGTGATGTTGCTGTTAAGGAGACTAGTGATGGCTTCGAGGATCTCGAATCGGATCCCGGAGCCCTGAAGAAGGGTGTTGACTCTGACCAGCATCGCCGCCCGCGTCGCCGAGGCCGGCAATGTGTTGCCGGAGCCGAAGATACCGGCGTTGAGGAATCTGTAAGGGGAATATTCCGTTAGCGGTGTCAGCACACATGACAGGTGGCGCAAATCTAGTAGTTGATGCCCAGCCGACAGAATCAGTTTGGGGCCAATAAAATTAAATTCAGTTCACAAAATGATCGGCAGTGAAATTGGGTTCACACATACAATAAGAGGATCAATCTCGTGTTGACATGTGAATTGGATCTTTTATAATATGTGTGTGAGGCTCACACACATAGCATATTATAAGAGATCCAATCCATATTTCAACACCTAATTAGCTCTCTTATTGTATGTGTGTGGCTCACACACATGAACCGAACTCGTGAAATTGTGACTGACACAACACAAAACAAAATCGCAAGTGGAACAAAGCAGGCCGGGAAAAAAAAAAATTATATGATTCCAAAGGGAAGAGATGGGACCATGCACATGTACTAATACATTTAGTGGTCATTTTGGAAAAGAAAAAAAACAAAAATAAAAAGACTGTTTTTTTTCATAATTTTTCATAATAAATGTTTAGTTGAAAGCCGGTTATAAAATTTGGTCAATTGTTATCTAAATAGCCCACCCTTTTCTATTAGTTATCAAAAAAATTGGTTAATTAATAAAAATTAAACAGATATTTCTAAACTGAAATCATATGAAGAATCTGAGCATTTAATTTAATTTACTTTATAGTACTAAAAAAAGTGTTCGATTAAAATCCTTAAAATTTAGTGGGGGCTTGGTAGGAAAACTGTAGTAAATATCATATTCCCTTTACTGCAACCAGATAGGATGAACCTGACCGAAAATAATATATTTTTGTGACTATTTACATTTTTAATTAATTCAATAATTTCACATTTACATTCTTTGCCATAATTTTCAAAACTCTTTTTCATTGACTAATTAATCAGTAAAACATTAATTGTGACAGGTAACGATTAGTTATATATTAAAAAGAAATTAAGAAGAAAAAACAGAGTGGGTTAATTTAATTAGGCTCACCTAATGAGCTCGTTTTGAAGGGCACCCCCTTGCTTGGTCCTCCGATGAGAAGTAGCCCCAAAGCCCGTGGTCACCCCATAGCTATCAGTCCCCTTGGACATGCTTTCCATCACCCAGTCGCTGCTGGCCTTCACCGCGTCCCTCGCCGACTCCGCTAGCTCCACCGCCGCCGACGACTCTCCGGCCGCCACCGCCGCCACCTGGGCCACCTTCAGCGTGGCCCCCTCGAGCTTAACCAGCGGCTGCCTGAAATCCCTCACCATGTTCTTCACCTCATCGAGGTGGCTGCCGGCCATCGACTCGGCCGCCGCGCCCCAGTTCAGGGGGTCGCTGACGACGCAGAGCCCATTGTCGTTGGCGTGAGCAAATTCCATCGATGTTGTTGTTCTTGAAATTGAGGGGAGCTAAGGAGAATGAGAATGAGCGAGAGGTGTTTGATGAAATGAGTGACGAATGTAATAGAGGAAGTGTGAGCGATTCCCTGAGGCATGAAGAAGGGCAGGGGAGGGGATTTTATAGGGGGAGCTCGAGTTGGGTTGTTGGATAAGGGGTTGTTGAGGGGGATCTGGCCGTTGGATTCTGGGCATGGGATCGGACGGTGGGTTTGAGTGAGACGTGGAAATTGAGGCACTCGTTCACCCAACATGAGAAGCGTGCTTGTGTGAGAGGAGAGAACGCGGGGTTCTTTTACTCTCGTCGATCGAGAGAGAGAGAGAGAGAGAGAGAGAGAGAGAGATTAGGGGTTGGTGGCAATGAGGAGAGGGCGTCAGCGGGTCTTCAGTTTTTATATGGTGATGTGGACGCGAGGGGGGCCCACCACAGAGAGGTTACCATGCAATTTTCAGGGTATTTTGGCCGGTGGAAACAGAGGTGAGAAAAAAAAGTGGGCCTTCACGTTTTAGATTCAGGGCATTTTCAAAGTTTGAGCTTGCAAATCTGATATGATACTGTTTAGTTAAAAAGTTGAGGTGGATAAGGATTTTTTTTTCACTCGATTTTCAGAATAAACAAACACTATGAAGGAAAAGAAAAGAGTCTGAATCTCATAATGTCAGATGGAAAAAGAAAAAAAATCCACCAACTTTCACGGTAAACAAACAGACTCTTAATCTCTTGTTCCCTCATTGTTTGTCCTTCAGGAAGATCAGTCTCATAGCCGATGAATAATGCATAACTAAGTTAGATTTTCGATTTCTATGAACGATTCAAAGTAAAAACTTCGTAAATATATAGCAATTGTGTGTCCTAGGTCTTACTTCAACAAGAATGACGGTCCTTGTGATAAAGCTTAATAAGAGAGAGAATTATGGAGGCGAAGTTTGGCGAGAACTTCTGTTTTTATTATAATAACTGAACTTGAATAACTCATAAAAGATTATATGTATGTACTGAGTCATACTCAGTAACTGTGACGATGTTTCTTAACAAAGCTAAATAGAGAAAGGATCCACAAAGGCCATTCTGAAAGTATAGTACGACCACAATGTTTCTTCTACGGCCTCTTCTATGTTTCATTATATACTCGTTCTTTATGTACACCAAAATTTGAAGGGCGGATAAACAAAGAATGCTACTAAAAAGATAAGAAAAAATTGCATCCAGGAGCTCAATAGTTGTTTGAAGTGTCAAAAAAAACTTTAACTTTACGAGCGTACTAATAAAAGCGATCGAGAATTTTGTGCTTTTAAGAACATGTCCCCATCACGTGACAATACGGAAAAGTAGAGATTTGTCGTCTGTTCGATGAGCTTCTTCCTACAGCTAGTACGATCACAATGTTTCTCCTACGACCACTTATATGTTTCATTATTCCAGAGGAAAGAAAAACCAAAAGATTGAAAAATCTCTCAGGAGTCACATAAAAATACAAAAAGAATACGATCAAAAAATAGCAAGCATTGTGAGTCACAACACAAAGGCACCAGTGTGCTTGGGCTGGTATTTTGGTGCGTGTAACACGCGTTCGAAAAAGACTGGTCCAAAGGTTTCGGTCAAATCAGAGACCCAGACTCGAGGAAACTGCCTCCACATGAAACTTGCATTGAAATGAATCCAAACATTTCATGAAGCTTCTCACTGTGAGCAAAAGGTCAACTGGTCAACTATGAACACGGGAGTCAACCATCAAGACCGACAGCTTCTAGTCTTCGTCAATTCTCTCTCAAATGTGAAGGCACAATACTAGAATTGTTTATTGCTCAAAAAAAAAAAAAAACAGAGTTATGTAGGGATTAGTTAGCTAGAATAATCTTAGTAATCTGCTGATTAATTCAATATGAAGCTAACTCAAATTATATGTTCAATCATAGACAGGTTGTTCTGATATTATTAATTCCTGCAGATTTGTTTATTAATGGAGAAGTTATTTTGAGCAGAAGTTGGTGATGGTGAAGAGATTCCGGCTTGTAGCAAGTCACTGTTTTTAATTTTCTCTCTTCATTCAATTATTCCTTCTTCTTCTTCTTCTTCATTTCAATGGAGGAGGACTTGATTTTTGCATTTGTTCACTTTCTTCGCAGTTCACATTGGAGGAGGAGTTGTGGCTTTCAGCATTGGACCCTTCGATTCTTTGATGCTTCAACTGCAACTCAACTTCTCCTCCTCATTTTTCTTCCTTCTCTGTGTGAATCACAGACCAAAATAAGTCCTGAATTTGGAATAATAAACTTATATGTTGGAATATGTACTCTGGTGTTTACTGCAATTAATGGAGTCAATTTATAAGGAGTCTCACTCTAAGTTGATTTCATTTTATATTTTTATCAGCAATTCTACCTTCTGCATTAATTTCCTTTTTTCCTCCTTATTAAGTAAGAAAAAAGTTATACTACACGTAGAGAGAGTAATAGAAGAGCTTACGCACTTAAAAATACACAATCTGGCATCCAAATTAACGATCCAATGTGATCTAACCATTATAAAATCATGTCTGGTCAAAAAAAAAAAATCAAATAGTTTGCATTTCTCGTATTTTCAAAGATGTGCTTGAACTCTCTTATTACTCCCTATATGTATTATAACCTTCACGTTTCAGGTTATCCCCATTTGTCAAAGAAAAAAGTATTAGCGAGTTAGTACCCATAGAGTTTAAATCCTTTTTAAAAACCGAATTGAAATATACTAAGTTAACAGTGGACTACAATTTTAAAACTATTAAAATATAATAACTTAACTCTCACCTTAATTTTAGAGTTTTGGTGAAGTGGTTAGAGACTTTAATATGGTATCAGAGCAACCCAAATTCAAATCTCATCGGGGGCGCAATTAAATACAGATTTAAAAAATAAAAATACCGCTAGCACAAAAGCCCAAGTTCCAGCCTATAAAAAAAGAAGCTCGACCTGCAGAGGCGTGTTAAAATATAAATACGACTTAATAAAAACTACTCAGTATGAACTCAAAGAAAAATACATGTATTCTTTGTGTTTCACATTAGATAGGATACTAAGTAGAATCTCATATGCCACTCTCTAGAGTATAATTATAATTAAACTATAGTCCAAATGGCAAGATTCAAGATTTCAGACAGCTCGTGTATTAGTAAAATAAGATCAATGAAGTGTGTACTCTATATGCACTGCATGCTTGTTCCATGGGCTGCCTTAGATTCCAAATTTTTAATTTAAACTAGATCCATTGTACAATAAAAGAGATGAGATATAGGAGTCGGCAATTAACTAGAAATAATAATGAGACAAAAATTATGGAAATATTTAGAAAAATCTACATGAGAGGTCCAAGGATCTACATTCACCTTTAATTTGTTAGCTTATTGTTGTTTTATGATCCATTTTCTCAAGTATTTTTGGCCATGTTTGGTTGGTGTGGGATAAATAATGAAACAAAGACCCAAAAAAAAAAAAAATTAGAATCCATTAGTTCTTATTCAAGAAAAAAAAAATTCCTAGAATAAGAGGAGTTCTTCATTGAATGTTTGAAATTAAATTATTACCAGACAAAAGAGTTCTAATTTAAATCTTCAATGTTGCGAGAAACTCACCAGGGGATTGCAGCACATTATAGAATATCACTAATTGGTAAGAACAAATAAAGAGGAAGAAAGTGAGAACACATAACAATTGCCTACATTCTCAGAGCAGAATGGGAGAGAGATCTTATTAAATAATAATTACAGGATATAATACATGGGAACAATACCCCTCTATATATAGCCAAAAAATCCTTGAAGAAAAGCAAACCAACGATCTGAAATTGAATCAGAAGCAAAGTCAGAATCATAATACGAAGCTGCTCAGTCTCGACGTGCGATCGACTGGGCGGTCGACCGCTCTCTGTGCAGAGTCAAACTACGCTCTGTGCAGTCGACTGCCCGATCGACTGCTAGTTGTGCAGAGGCAGTTTTGGTCTTCTGGACGGTCGATCGGGTGATCGACCGCTATGCCTTTTTATCCATGTGCATGTTCTGTGCCAGTCAACTGGCCCATTGTCTTCGACTGCGTCTGATCTTCTATCATACACTGTTGAACTTCATTCTATGTGCTATCTTCTCGGATGAGTTAAAAAACTCTATCAATAAGATTTTACAGCTCTCTCTCTAGATTCAAAATTAATCCAACAATGTAAAGGCTCAACATATGCCCTTCACCAACAAGACAGCCAGCTGTTTGAGCAAAACAAGAAAAAAAAAATGCCATTGTAGAGATAATGAGGAGAACTCCAAGTTGTAATTCAACTTGAATTAGGTCTTGTTGCCTACAAGCAAGTTGATAATACTAGCAAAGAATTGGCGAGTAAGAGAGATTTTTGGCAGGTGGTATCCACTGTTGAAGGATATATTGCATGTTAAAAGCTGACAAAAAGAGCCAAGCTCAGACTTTGTTCTTAATCTTAAATGAAACATGATATTATTTTCTTTTTTCAATTTTGTTTGAAGAAAAAAAAGTGGAGTACGATCACCAGCTTCGACAAAGAATAGCAAATGTCGTAATGTTGGTTATCACTAGTGATGAGTAGTGTTAGAGTTTTCTCACGACCTCTTTGCATGAAATTTAACTGGATTAAAACATACAACAAATATAAATCTTTAATTATTAATAAACTATTTGTCTTAAACATGCAACTGAAATACAGAATTAAAAGAAAATAAAAGGCTGGTCTAGGGTGACGTGGTCGTGCAGACGCACTACCCTAAAAGAAAGATGGTCGATTTCTCATCCGACCTTGAAAATGACCTCCTCTCCTAACGATAAAAACTCCCATGATAGTACACTAGCATTCAACTCAGGACGATGAGTCAAACTTCTGCTCAGACGGAGATTCGTTACCCGTAAGTGGAAAAACTGCATTGAGAAAGTACAAAAACCCGATCACAAGAACACAATTATTTTTCAGCAGAATATATGTAAGAAATTTGTGAGAGAAAGAGGGCAGATCGATTTCTATTTCATGTAAAAGTACGCGCAGAGATAGGATATTTATAATCCTTTGCAATTCTTTCAGTTTGTAACAGCCTAGGAGAATCTGTGATCATGCGTGAGTGGTTGCAACGCACATATCCGATTCTCTTGAACGGGTCCAGCTCTACCCAACTCAACAAAATTTTTAAATAATAATAAAAATAAAAAAACCAAAAAAATGTAGCAGGTCCAACAAGCCCCTGAATCGAATTGCATTCGTGTCTGCAGGTTGTGGGCGCGAGCCACCCGAACCCAACCCGGCTCGGCCCGGTTCGGTTCGGCGTGTGCGCACGCGGGAATGTGGCTCATGGCCCAACACTCATAACAATAGACATGAGAAGAGTTGATGTATATGTTACACAACCTCTCATCTCCTATCCAATATGAGACTAAACTCAAAGGTAAATAAGAGGGAAACTCAAGTTTTTCCTCCAAACTCAAGACATGTCCAACAGTCCCCCCAAAACTTGAGTTTCAAGGAAGATAAACAAATCGACAATAATAACAAACAAATCATCAAATCATAAAACACGAATGAAATCGGGCAACATCATACTGTGAATTCGATACAAGTAGACTACCTGGAACCTTCCTTAGTAAATTCATCGTCATCTCAGAGACATAGTGGACTGCGCTTGGAACTAGTCTCTTTTATCAGATATTGATAGAATACACACACAGTAAGTCTCCATCTATTGAGTGAACGGGTTGAACGTTAAAGACCATGCTCACAATAACCGACTCGTGAGAGTTTCTAGAGTCAGCCCTACCCCCCCAACCGCGGCCATCACGGTTCCTCTCACGTAGGTAAGTCCTCCAAGGGTACTACAGCTGGATAGTATACCCTCCACACTACATGTGTTGGACTTATTAAGAGTTAACTCATCCTTACCTAACTGTATCATAAGAGTATCGTCACTATAGAGAAGGGATAGTAGGTACAGTACTACATACAGGATATAAACATATCCGGGTCGATACTCCACACGAGTATCACCAGTCCAGCTTGTTCCTATCACATTGAACTTCTTTCATGGAGTCAACTCCCAATCAAGTAGTTGGGTTCCCGCTGTCGGTGAACTCTACTGTGTCCTTAACCCCATCTCCCTTAATGATTCTATGACCACACTCCTAAAAAGGCTCTTAGTTAATGGGTCAGCAATATTCTTCTCGGACTTTACAAAGTCCCAAAGCACAACTTTTCCCAATAGGCGCTGAACAGACTTAAGCCTGATTTGAATATGGTTGTTCATTTTTTTATTGACATTATCTTACTTTAGAATCTCAATGGTGGATCTTGAATCAGTATAAACTGAGATTGAAAGTATGTGTCTAGGCACGATAGAGAATTCAGACAAAAAATCTTTTAACCATTCAGCTTCAGAGCAAGTTGTATTCAGAGCAATGAGCTCAGACTCCATGGTGCTCCTGGCAATTACTGTTTGTTTGCAGGATTTTCAGGACACAGCAGAACATGAATAAATATCCGGTAGTAGACTTAACACTGTTAGAATCAGTAACCCAGTTGGCATCATTATAACATTCCATAACATCAGGATATCCAGTGTAAATCAGACAATAGCCAATTGTGTCTCTAAGATATCTGAAAATTTTCTCTAGTGTAGTTCAGTGTTCTCTACTGGGTTACTGGTGTATCTACTTAATCTGCCTACTGCATAAGAGATATCAAGCCTAGTCTTTTTTGAAATATAAAAAAGTGAACTTATTAATTGAGAGTATTTCAGCTTTGACACAAACTCACCCGTGTTTTTCTTCAAAGCAATTGAAGAATCATAGGGTGTAGAAATTGGTTTAGAGTTACAAAAATTAAATTTATGAAGTATTCTTTCAATGCTATGAGCTAGACTCAAAAAATTCCATTAGAGGTTTTGGATATTTTTCATTCCCAATATCATATCAGCAAGGACTAGATCCTTCATATCAAAATTTTGAGAAAAATAATCCTTTACTCTTTAGATTGCTTAAAGAGAAGTTTCAAGGATAAGAATATAATCTACATATAGACAAAAATAATATAATCATTGCCAAAGTTCTTAGAATATATGCACTTGTCATGTTCATAGACAATGAATCCAAATTGTGCAATAACTTTGTTAAACTTTTGATGCCATTATTTAGGTGCTTGTTGAAGTTCATACAATGACTTCACAAGTTTGCACACTTTGTTTTCTTGTCCCTTAGCAATGAATCCTTCTGGTTGGTACAGATATATCTTTTCTTCAAAATCGCCATTCAAGAAAGCAGTCATGACATCCATTTGCTGAATGAACATGTTATGAATTGATGCAAGTGTTAGAAAGATTCTGATAGAGGAGATTCTGGCAACAGGAGAATAGGTATCAAAGAAGTCAATACCCTTTTGTTGGGTGAAAATCTTGGCAATTAATCTGGCTTTGTATCTGTCGACAGTGCCATCAGGTCGGAGTTTCTTCTTGAAAATCTATTTACGACCTACAGGTTTGTATGCTGGAGGAAGATCAGTGAGAATCCAAGTGTTATTCTCCATTATGGACTCGATCTCACTGTCAATGGCTTCTTTCTAGAAAAGAGATTCAGAAGAGTCAATTCTTCCTTGAAAGAGCTAGGATCACCTTCCACGAGATAGAAGAAGTCCTCACTGAAGGATGTAAGAGTTCTAGTTCTTTTATTCTTTCTAGGTTCAGAATCATTGGTAGAAGCAGAGTTAGAAGAAGGAATATCAGAGGTAGAAGAAGTAATAGAGGGACCATTAGGGATTCTAAATTTGAGAGGAAAATTGTTCTCAAAATAGACAGCATCCCTAACTTCAATGATGGTGTTGTTAGATATTTAACTGATCTCAGAGTTAACCACTAAGAATCGGTTAACATTGCTATCTAGTGCATATCTGACGAAGATAGTATGAGCAGTCTTGGGGCCGATTTTTTCTTCTTCTTCCAGTTCCAGTATTGAAACCTTAGCCAGGCAACCCCAAACTTTGAAGAAATGAATGTTAGAAGTTCTCCCTTTCTAACATTCATATGAAGTAACGTCGGAGTCTCTTTGGAGAACCCTATTGAGTATAAAACAGACAGAAAGGAGAGCTTCACCCCAAAGGTTTTCATGTGCACCTGAGCAGAGTAACATGTAATTCACCATGTCCATCAGTGTTTTGTTCTTTCTTTCAGCTACACTGTTGGATTGAGGTATGTAGGAAGCAGTTACCTCATGAATAATGCCATGTTCTTGGCAGAATTCTATCATATCATTTGAGGTATACTCCCCCTCCCCACGATCAGATCTTAGAATTTTGATCTTCTTTTCACATTGGTTCTCAGCTTCGGCTTTATACACCTTAAACTAATCGAGGACTTAATCCTTGAATTTGAGAAGATAGGTGTGACAGAATTTGGAGTAGTCATCAATGAATGTCACACTTCTACCGCCTCGCGTGAGAACTCTGTTCGAGTCACACACATTACTATGAATAAGTTTGAGGGGTTCAGATGTCCTTGTGATAGAAGGAAATGATTTTCGGGTATTCTTACCCTGAACATAGATTTTACATCTAGAAGATGTGTTAAAAGAAGATTTAGGAATGTGATTCAAGGTAATCATTTTCTTTATAGAATGAAGTTAATATGTCCCAATCTTTCATGCCAGATATCACAAGACTCAATATTCAAAGCAACAGGAATTGAATTATTATCAGAAGAATTTATTACATTGAGACGAAAAAGGTCATCACAAATAAAGCCTTTTCTAATGAAGATATTAGATTTGGAGATTATAAATTTATTAGATTTTTTGACAATCCTATAGCCAGTCCTAAGAAGTAAGACTCGCTGATCAGATTTCTCTTAAGTATGGTACATGCAGGACGCCTTGAAGAGTCAGAATTTTCCCTGAGGTCATTCAGAGATCAATACGTCCAGTTCCCTTTATCTCTTAGTGGAGTCATCTGCCAAGCTCACACTTCCTCCATGTTGTTCCTGATAGGATTAAACCACAAGCGATCAGTACAAATGTGAATATTGGCTCCTGAGTCTAACCACCAGTCTGAGAAGAAGGTGATAGAGTTGATAATAGAAAGAGAAGAATCTAACCTAAAGGAGTTGGAGTTCAGTTCCCCATGTTGACTTTGTGTCCGTCATTTCCTCCATTTTTTCTTGGTTGAGCTATGACAAGTTCTTTCTTCCAGTTGAAACATTGAGGTGCCATGTGATTCGTTATTTTGCAGACGTAGCAGAACTTCCGTCAGTCTTCTGGCCAAAGGTTTTGGGTTTGATGGAGGAAGATTGAGAAGGTTTAAAAGAAGAAGAGTTTGAATGGGGAGAAGGATGAAAATGATTGGGTTTTTTGAACTTCTTAAGGATGAAAATGATTGGGTTTTTTTACTTCTTACCCTTGGGATTCATAAATTTGCGCTAAGACTTATCCTCCACCAAGTTCACTTTAGTTTTCTTTTCTGACTCGATTTTAGATTTTTGCCTATGCTGATCTTCTATGTGAATTGCTTTTAGGGCTTGAATGAGGGTTAAGTCACCTTATTTGTGACGGAGATCTCCAGCAAACGTTAACCAGGAAGGAGGGAGTTTATCAATGAGACAGGACACCTTGTACTTATCGAAAATTGATTTCCTTTTGATTGAAGGTGTCGGATATAATCTTTAAATTCATGAAGTTGACCATTGATTGATTTACTATCAGTCATCATGAATTTTTTAAAGGAGGAGGAGGTGAATCTTTCGAGTCCAGTGTCATCGAGGTCATATTCATCCTCGAGTGTTGTCCACAGTTCTTTAGCACTCTTATATTCATAATAAATGTCATATAGACTATCAGAGAGTGCACTAAGAACTCTACGGAGACAATAATAGTCAATTTTCTCAGGTTTCAAATAGATGTAAGAGGAAAAAGTTGTAGGAGGAGTTTCAAACAGAAGAAGATTCAATAGATGATGATTTAGGAAAAGGTGTAGAAATGGTGTCATCTATGGCTGAAATAAGACCTAAAGTGGTTAACCTGTACTTCATCTGGTTTTTCCATATCTTAAAGTATGTGTCAGAGAATTTCTCCGATTTGACACCCTTGGAATGATCAGGGTTGGTCATAGTAACGAGATGGTGCTACCTGATTTCTCTATTTCAAAGTTATTTGATAATGTCAGAATTTAGTTTATATTGGTAGCTTTTAGATTAGGGTTTGCAGAATAAAATAGTGTATAATCCTTCTTTAATTATGTGCCAAATAATTCAAGTAAGATATAACAAGATATAGGCTTGTCCTTTTAATTTTTCCTAATTCCAAAATATAACAATAATAATTTCTAAAGATTATTTCAATTTTTAAACTAATTTACTTCTAAATTTCTAATCAATAAGTCCAACTAAAATTCCAGAAATAAACTAGCAGGAATTAATTAACAATTGACTATAAAATTTAGAGCAATTAAACTATGCAATTATAAATTAGGAAGGATTAGATAATTGCTAGAATTTAGACAAATCTATTTTAGTTAACTAATATAGTAGAATAAATAATTAATTAACTAATGAATGTATGTAAAAATCTTGTAATATGAGTTTATAAATAAGATAAGATTTAAATAATTTAAATTATCTTATAAAAGATTTCTTTTTGTAACACACTAAATAGACTAAATATGACGTTATAAAAGAAAACAATGAATAAAGTTTTGTAATGAAAAAGATTTTGGCCTTATAATGATTAATACATATAGATTTGTAATGTATAAAGTTATTAAGATTTTCTAGGATCTTATATTGAAAGATTTTGCCTTCCAATAATTAATACAAATAGATTTTACTTTGCAAGAAATTGAAAAGATTAGAATTAAATCAAAATTTAAGAGATCTTACAAAAAGATAAGAGTTTACAATAGTTTAGAAAGATCTATTGCAATAATATTGTAATGAAATAGTTTTATGAAAACTTTAAGGATAAATAAAAATTTGAAACACGATCCTTTAACTACTTTAGTAAGAATTTGTAAAGGATAAATTGTAAGAAAATCAAAATTTTCCCTTTTAAGATTTTTTTATTTTAAAAATTATCTTTACTTGTAGGGACAATTTTCTACTTGCATGAAAATTATAAATTGCAAGAAATAAACAGGTAATTATATTGCATGAAATAATTTTCTAAATTTATTTGCATGAATGATCAAAAATCTTTCTTCTAGACTATATGAAATTTAACTGGATTAAAACATAGAACAAATATAAATCTTTAATTACTAATAAACTACTTGCCTAATCATGCTACTGAAATACAAAATTAAAAGAAAATAAAAGGCTAGCATGGGGTGACGTAGTCGTGCAGACACACTGCCCTAGAAGAAAGATGGTCGGTTTCTTATGCGGACCTTGAAATGTTCTCTTCTCCTAGCGGTAAAAACTCCCCCTGTAGTACACCAGCACCTGACCCAGGACTATGAGTCAGGCCTCTGCTCACACAGAGAAAAACAACATTGAGAAAGCAGCAAAACCCTGTAGGCTATCAAAAAATTACTGAAGACAAAGCCTCAGACGCGAACCTCCCAGACGCGGAGATCACGTTCCAGCCTCTGACGCGGAGGTCGCCAGACGCAGACCTCGTGTTCCAATGCCAGACGCAGACCTCGCGTCCTCTGTCAGACGCGGAGGTCGCATTCCAACTCTGACGCGGAGGTCGCCAGACGCGGACCTCGCATCCTTTGTCAGACGTGAAAGTCGTCAGACGGGGACCTCACATCCTTTGTCAGACGCGGAGGTCGTCAGACGCGGAGGTCGCATTTTAACTCAAACGCAAGCCTGAGCAGCTTCGCGTTCCAACACAGACGCGAGCCTGTGAGCTCCGCGTCTCAGCATCAGAGTGAGGTCCGCGTCCAGCGCGAGACCCGCATTTCTGCTATAACTGACAGCCACGAACTTGGTCAGTTACACCCCATTTTCTCTCCACATAATAGGGAATAACACCATTATGGAGAGATTTAAGGAGTTGGTCACACCCCCTCTCATTATGGAGAGATTTAAGGGGTTGGTTACACCCCAATTCCTCTATAAATAGTTATGAATAGTTAGAGAAGAGAATGACCCCGGGGGGAGAGGACCTCTTCTAAAATGGAAGAGGAGGAGAGTCCTGATGGAGGAATCCAAGAAGCCATGGGCAGAGGAGGAGAGCTACCTCGCCAGAGTTCGGTGTCGAAGCTCTTGAAGCCTAGAAGAGTTCAAATCTTTCTGTTAACTTGTTGAGTTCAAGTTCTGTAAATCTCTTTGAGATTCCATTACTGATAGGAGCTGTGCTACTCCACACAGTAGATCCAAAGAGAGGATCCACAAGAGAAACTTGACGTTCGGCCAGTCAACGAAAATAAGATTCACTCTCCACCGCCACATGAAGAACCCAGCACAAAACAAAGGGGAGATTCAAGACTCAACATCTTCCCTCTCTTGTAGTCGGAGTGTAAATCCACTGTAATCTTTCATTTGATTCAAGAAAATTCTACAAGAAACCTTCTCCCGTCAAACAAGAGATGGCGACTCTAGCATGCATTGAAAAACACCTAGAGGGGGGGTGAATAGGTGTAAATGCTAATCTAGAAACTAAATGCAGAAGCTAAAATAATTTTGCAATCACACTTAATACAACCAACAAGTGTAGCCGAATTCCCCGTGAAGGGCTCTGGACTAACTCCTCTTGATTCTCCTAGATAAGGGTTGAGGTGCTATATGAAGCTCTTGTGGTTAAGTATAAGTGAGGCACACACAAGCAAGCCAAGCATATAAAGATGAACAATATGAAATAATGCAAGACACAACACAAGCAATATGAATGATATGAAATGATGCTTTGCACAATTAAAGAGAGAGAGGGTTTAGAGGCAATGGATCAAACGCAAACACAATGATATGTTTCGAGGTTCAAGCCCCTAGCTCTACGTCCCCGCCTTCACCGAGAAGGATTTCTAATCCACTAAAGGAGTACCGAACTCCTCTCTCAACCTTACAATGCCACCGAGGCAATACAACCACAATCCACCTCTACCGAAGAGGGATAAGGCTCGTAGCCAACAAACAAACTCCACCTCTCACTAGAGGGAGCAAACACAAGCCTCAACCTCTACCGAAGAGGGAGCAACCCAACAATGAAAAGGGTTTACAACTTGGTGGTATCTTTCAACCACAAACAATCTCTTTTTCACAAAACAAAGATCCTAAATAGATTAGGATAGAAGATAAGCTCAAGTGTGAAAATCAAGGTGTTTTGAAAATCAAATAACAAAGAAAAATCCTTGGGAAAACACTTGCAATATGATAGATATTAAAATCTAAAGTAATATCCCAAAAACCTATTTTTCTTTGAATTTTCTAAACCCTTGAAAAACAATAAAGATGAAATCTTTAAGCTCTTAAACACTTTTAAAAACTTGTTTTTAAAACCTGAGAATAGGGAAATTTTTCTTCTTAAAAACCTTGGCCAAAATTCCAAAGGAATGGGGTTTATATAGACCCAAATAAAAACTAGCCGTTAGGCTGATCTGTCAGCCTGACAGGCTTGCGGTCGACCGCCAACGGTCCCAAATATGACCGTTGGGGCATCCCGGTCGACCGCCCAGATACAGAGAGCAAAGCTCTCTGGTCCGGTCGACCGCCCATTGCCTGCCTAGACGTGCACAGACCGGTGCACGTCGGTCGATCGACCGGTCGACCGGCTCTGGCATACGGTCGACCGGGACGGTCGACCGCCAAAGCCTGGCAGCCAATTTCTGGATCAGAAAATCATATTAAAATATTTTAATAAATCTTGTAAAATATATAAAAATCCCCAAAAATAGTTTTACCATTATGCATTGATATATAAACATATGATAAAAATTTCAACTCAAATATCAAGCAATTTGAACTATTTTTGTGTTTTAACATTTTTACCAAAAAACCAAAACTGTATTTTATCAAACTTTGATTTTTCAACACATGAATAGGATAGTCAAAATAAGTTTGTCTAAGAGTTAAGCATGCATGTATAGAATGAAACTACTATACATAAACCAATTAAACTTGTTTTAATCAACTATTCATGAAAACAAATATTGGTTAAACCAAAACCGAAAAATCAATATCCAAACATAAAACGTGTGTGTTGTGCACTTGAGCATATCAACTATTCTTATCTTTACACATGGATCTAAAACAAACTAAACTAAAACTAAGATACCTAAGTCTTCTTGACGATCTTCCATCTTCAAGCCGACTCGATCCCTAACGTGATCCACCGAGTGCAAAGTTATGATCTTGATGCTCGGGCACTGGAATCACCATGTAAAAGCTTCCAAACTCCTTGTTGAAGCTAATCACCAACTAATATCTTACTAAATGATCTGAAACTTAAAATCACAAGATTATTAGTAAACATAACTTAATGAGTTAATCATCATCAAAACTAGTGAGAAAGGCCTCCGGGCCAACATGCATTTCATTGTTAAGTTAACATTACACCTATGACAATGATCTTCTCTCAATTTCTTAGTGAAAATGAGACATTCGTGGTGCTAAGTTAATATCACACCTCTAACACACATCTTTGTCAAGTTAATATCACACCTCTGAAAATTCAATTTGCTCAAATTGCAAACTCAAACCATCACGTTAACATTACTCCTTTGACGGTAAAAATCTCTATGGATCTTCAACAAATCCAATCCCACTTGTCATTCTCTTCAACAGAATGACAGGTTCACTTAAATTGCGTAGATCGCAAAATCAATCGTTATTATGTTAATATCACACCTCTAACAGCAAACTTTCATTCCCAACAGAGTACTAGTCATGTTAACACTAAACCTCTGATGATAGACTCTGGCATAATCCCCAGCGGATCAAACTCCACTTGTTATTCTCATCAATAGAATAGCAAGTCCACAAAACTTGTTCAAATCACAAGTCCTGATCCCATTGTCAAGTTAACATCACACCTCTGACAGTAACCTTCTCAAATTTTCCCAGTAGAGTTACACCTCTAGCAATTAAAACTCTTTCAAAGAAGCTTTGAGCGTGAACTTCGCGTCTCAAGTACAGAGCCGCGTCTCCATGAACTTAAGAGTTGCGTCTCAACAGCAAGTAAAGGCTGTGTCTCTACAGAATTGAGAGCCACGTCTCTACAACAATTGAAAGTCACATCTCAACTTTGCTGAAGTTCGCGTCTCCACTTGATCAATGTGCGAGAACCGCGTCTGTGAGAGCTGCGTCCTCTCCCCCCAATACAAAGAGTATATCTCTGCTACTACAATCAGTTCAACAATACATTGGCAAAGGCAATTGATAACTCCACCGGTTCAACAGTATACCGACAATCAAATTACAACGATCTTTCTTGGAGGCTTCAAGAAGTTCAATAGTACACTCACGAAGACCAGAACCCAGACAAGATCAAGCTCGAGACTGCCTCTCAGAAGAATGCCAGTCTGATTATAGGAAGTTCCGATTCAACTGAAGTCCAAAGTATTCCGAAATCCGTCTCAGTCAACCACGAAGTTTCGAAAACTTTGGAGGGGGTTCTGTAGGCTATCAAAAAATTACTGAAAACAAAGCCTCAGACGCGAACCTCCCAGACGCGGAGATCACATTCCAGCCTCTGACGCGGAGGTCGCCAGACGCAGACCTCGTGTTCCAATGCCAGACGCAGACCTCGTGTCCTCTGTCAGACGCGGAGGTCGCATTCCAAATCTGACGCGGAGGTCGCCAGACGCGGACCTCGCATCCTTTGTCAGACGCGAAAGTCGTCGACGCGGACCTCGCATCCTTTGTCAGACGCGGAGGTCCTCAGACGCGGAGGTCGCATTTTAACTCAAACGCAAGCCTGAGCAGCTCTGCGTTCCAACACAGACGCGAGCCTGTGAGCTCCGCGTCTCAACATCAGAGTGAGGTCCGCGTCCAGCGCGAGACCCGCATTTCTGCTATAACTGACAGCCACGAACTTGGTCAGTTACACCCCATTTTCTCTCCACATAATAGGGAATAACACCATTATGGAGAGATTTAAGGAGTTGGTTACACCCCCTCTCATTATGAGAGATTTAAGGGATTGGTTACACCCCAATTCCTCTATAAATAGCTATGAATAGCTAGAGAAGAGAATGACCCCGGGGGGAGGGGACCTCTTCTAAAAGGGCTGAGGAGGAGAGTCCTGATGGAGAAATCCAAGAAGCCATGGGCAGAGGAGGAGAGCTACCTCGCCAGAGTTCGGTCTCGAAACTCTTGAAGCCTAGAAAGAGTTCAAATCTTTCTATTAACTTGTTGAGTTCAAGTTCTTTAAATCTCTTTAAGATTCCATTACTGATAGGAGTTGTGCTACTCCACACAGTAGATCCAAAGAGAGGATCCACAAGAGAAACTTAACGTTCGGCCGTTCAACGGAGAAAAAGATTCACTCTCCACCGTCACATGAAGAACCCAGCACAAAACAAATGGGAGATTCAAGACTCAACATCTTCCCTCTCTTGTAGTCGGAGTGTAAATCCACTGTAATGTTTCATTTGATTCAAGGAAATTTTACAAGGAACCTTCTCCCGTCAAACAAACCCGATTACAAAATACAGTTATTTTTCAGCAGAATATATGTAAGAAATTAGTAGGAAAAAGAGGACAAATCGATTTCTGTTTCATGTAAAAGATATGTGCAAAGATAGGGTATTTATAACCCTCTGCAAATCTTTCAGTTTGTAACAACCTGAGAGAATCTGTGATCATGCGCGAGTGGTTGCAACGTGCAGATCCGATTCTCTTGAATGGGTCCAGCTCTACCTGAAAAATCTCAACAGAATTTTTAAATAAAATAAAAATCAAAAACCAAAAAACGAAATGTAGCTGGTCCAGTAAGCCCCTGAATCGAACTGCATTCGTCTCCGCAGGTCGTGGGCGCGCGCTACCTGAACCCGGCCCGGTTCAGTTCAACATGTGTGCGCGTGTGTGGCGATGTGGCCCATGGCCCAACACTCATAACAATAAGCATGGGAAGAGTTGATATATATACTACCCAAACTCCTATCTCCTATCCAATGTGAGACTAAATTCAAAGACAAATAAGAGGAAAACTCAAACTCAAGACATGCCCAACACTCTTCTGAATTAATATCTAATGTGAGACTAAACTCAAAGACAAATAAGAGGAAAACTCAAGCTTCCCTTCCAAACTCGAGACATGTCCAACACTCTTCTGAATTACTGTAGTTATTAATTACTTGATGTAAGCCCCACCGGTTTACCAATTGAGTTAAAATGCAAGTATATGTAGTCTAATTATGGTTTATTTAGAATAAAATATATCTCATTTATTATTGTTATTTTTATAAGAAATGTTTTTTTAACTTTATTTTTAGCATTCATTTTTGACTGCAATTTTAGACAACGGTAAACAGGGGGTAGGTAGAAAAGTGAGTGGGGACATCTCATGCACCCAATTTGTTAGACTACATTGAATTTTGACTGCGACTCTAATCGGAGTCCTTAAAATCAATTATGAATCCATTAAGATTTTTTTTTATGGAAATAATTCTTGAAATTATTAGAGATCACTGACTTACTCTCTTTAGAAAGAGATCACTGACTTACTCTCTTTTTTTCTTTTTTCTTTTTTGCTAGGAGCCCAACGGGCAAATATCGCCACCGAAGGGATTTGAAGCGACGATCTCTGGGAAGCAAATCAAGGACCTGACCAGCAGGTCAACCTCGAAGGACCACTGACTTAATTAAAAAGAAATCTTTCATGGTAGAAAGCGTTATTCATAAGGTAAGAAGATTACACTAGCTTTTATCCCCACCTATATATCTAAACCCTTATCTTTATTCCAAAGGATAATATGAAATTCAAATTATCTATTTTAACTTATAGATGACAAGCCAGCGAGGTCTGGCTAACTAGTAAAGTGCAAGAGTGTATTGTGAGAAATTTCAGGTTCAAATCCTGAGTACGACCTATGTATAAAAAAAATAAATAAAAAAAAAATTAAAAAAAAAAAAACCTTATAAATGACAAAAAGGTTTCTTATTCTATAGCATAAATGAACAAAAGAGGTAAACCATAAAAATTTGTTTCAAATATATGAATTTCCAAATGAAGAAAGCAATAAAATGTATATAACATACTAAGGTCAAAAAAGAATCACACTGAACTACTTTTATAAGACTGACTACGAGAGAGATTTTGCCCCCCAAAAGAGAGACACATTTTGACTCAAGAGAGCCCTATTTACATTGCATAAGAGATTGAATCCATATTTTATTATCTTGATTCGATTTGTAATACTCTGAAAACTTAGATCTTTCTTACTAATATAACAATTTTCATAAATGCAAGTAACTAGCTTTCCCCTTAATTACCAATCCATTACTAAAAACACGTTAAGGACCAACCCAAACTTTGACTTTGTTACTACTTTCAGGTCATCTTTGGTCTCCAGCCAAGGGCCAACAACAAATTTTGACCTAGTGAAATTAATTTGGGACTTTGAACTGCAGTTGGTCATTAATTTATTAACATTTAAACGGTATGTACATGAAAATTATAAAGGATATTATTATAATTTTAATATTATAATTATCGGGAGGCGGGAAGCGGCGGGCATAAGATATTTTTTCTGCGCAAGTTTAGCTTGAGCGTAAATGTAATAAGAAAAAATATAAAAAAAATTACAACTAAGACTTTAACTTGTGACATCTAATAACATATTTTTATAAGTTATCACTTGAGAGAGATCAGAGCTGTAAAGTATTTTTATTTTAATAAAATTAATTTAAAAATAAAAAATTCATATAAAAAATTACAAATTATCTTTATATATTTTATAAAATCCTGTGTGAACAGACGCTCACACTGGTGTGTATATGGTTCCGCTCAAGAGGTGGCGGGTACGGGTCGGGTTGGTGGTGCATGCACTGCAATTGCATGATGAGGAACGGACTCCACCAACTCCACTGCAAATGCAAATGAAAATGCATGCTCACCCATTCAATTCAAACATTCTACACTACAAGATAAAAAGGCAAGAATATTATATTTTTCTCTCAATTATTTTTCAAGATTTAGGTGTGTATTTTTGTATACCTAACTCTTGCTCTGGATAGAGTCTCGGCCGACAAAAAGATGAGGTCCCACAAGACTCATTCATTCATTCATCTTTATGATTGCCTGATTGCTAGTAAGTCAAAAGGAAATATGATATTTTTTTTATTTCTCTAATTTTGCTTAATCACAATAAATACGTTCTATACAAAGGTTGTATTAATATTAAAATGATGTGACATGAACCAACTTTTCTTGAGAAAATCATCAAAAAAGGGCAAACAAACTACAAATTAATTAATTTCAAGCACCTACCTAGCTACAACAGGAATCCTATGGGCTAGGTTTGGTTGATAGGTTGGTGTAGAATATGTGGTCAGTCTTCTTACGCTTAGGGCTTCTTTGTTTGATTTGAAAGTTGATGAAAAAAAATTAATATGCCTGTGACGTTGTGAGTCTCACTTTTTTTTTCCTTTCATAATATTTGTTTGCTGTGAAATCTGAGAGGAAAAACTCCTCCTCCATCTCACCTTTCTAGCCAAACAAGATCGTATCAGATTTTTGAGCTCAAAGTTCTGAAAACACCCAAAATCTGACACGTGAGGACATACACTCTTTTCCTCACCCCTCTTTTTCCAGAGGCCAAATATGTCCTTAAAATAGGCCACTTGGACCTCCAAGTGTCAAAATATTCGTTTTCAAGTTGGCAAATAATGTCTCTGACACTGTGGGTCTCACATCTTTTTCTTTTCTTTCATAGTGTCTGTTTGTTGTGAAAGCTGAGAAGGAAAACTCTTCCTCCACCCCAGCTTTCTAGCCAAACATGATCGTGTTAGATTTTTGAGCCCAAAACTCTGAAAACACCCGAAATCTGACACGTGAGGGCCCCACACTCTTTTTCTCGCCTCTCTTTTCAACGGCCAAACACGTCCTTAAAGAGGCCATTTGGATCTCCATGTGTCAAAATATCCGTTTCCAAGCAGACAAATAATGCCTCCACCAAAAGTAAAAGCTAAAACAAAATAAAATAAAATGCAACAAAATTATTTATACTAAACAAGCTAGATTTCTCTTCGCGTCAATGCAACTTCATTAGAGCGGATTAAACTCTAGGTTTTGATTCTTTTTATGCAAAAATTTAATTCATAAAAAGAATATTTGCATATGGGAAAACGATAGAAAATTTTCTTTCCTTAAACAGACGAGGTCAGTGTTCTCCTTTATGAGTACCGTTGTTACAAGCAACGTAAGTACTCTTCGGGCCTGTTTGGTTATCGTAACTGGCCGTAATTCGTAAGTGATAATTGGTAAAGTCTTTTACAGTTGTAAATGAGTTACATGCATATAAGTTTTATGGTGTTTGGTTGGTAATATAAAGTTGTAAATGGAAAAGTGTATTGTGTTTTACGGTGTTTGGTTGTCGTAATTTGTAAGTCACAAGTGAAAAAGTTGACCACAAAATTAACTATTTGATGATTTAAAAAATTTTAATATTGCAAATAAATATTAAAAATGTTAAATATTAAAAAAATTAATATTAACATAAAAAAATAATACAAATTTGTATGATCACAAATTAACTGTAACTAGGCTGTAAGTGAGTAGTAATTGAGTTGCAAGTGAGTGGTAATTGGGCTATGTAAGTCTTTTACGAATTACGGTCCAAACAAACATCGTAGTTGTAATCGAGTTGTAAGTCATTTACGAATTACGACAATTTACGCGAAACAAACGGCCCCTTCGCCTCACATGATACCAACAATTTTTTTTTTTTTTATTTGTCGTCTCCATGACATCATCCATGAATCTTAGGATTTTAGGATTTATTGTATCCACCCACTTTTATCATGTCGATGTCTATATCTCATTTATATATGAATGAGACATGGGAAAAGAGTTTGTCCACATTTTCCACCAACTTTGCACTCAATATGCTACCCACAAAAATACCTCACCTCGACTATAAGAGTGCACGTATGAGAATGTCACACGTATTCTCATGTACAAGTGTTGTTAGGTTAGACACTTCAGGCTCTCAATGTAATCTAAATATCTAATGGTCGTTTCTTCTTCAGGAAAGTTTCGCTCCCCGTCTGCGAAGAAATCAATCTTTTCTGCAGCAAGAGGCACATTTGACGTTCTAATAATCCTTCCCGTCATGAGCTCATTCTGCAGCCAAGCTTTGAAAGCCCAGCAATCTTCAACCAAATGGTTGATGAGGCAATGATATGGACAGTCTTTTTTTTTTTTCAATCTGTCTCACCTCTCAGGTCTCTTGATCTTCGGGAGGACATAGTCCTTTCAGACAGTGGTCGTAGTCCATGGTTTGTTGGATGGTCAGTGCAAGGCCAAAAATTGGAACATATTGATTCCGCTCGTTCCTGTCCTTCGCCTCAGGACTTGTCCGTTGGTGTGATCAGTACTCCATACTGTCGGGCAGCGAATGTTCACTTGTTATGATGGCTCACCAGGCCCTCCTCCATTTTCTGCTCACTCGTAGGGGTCTGGACCCCCACTAGGGGGAGTCACCTGAAACATCTCAGTCATTGGTAGGGTTGGAGATGTAGCTGGTTGCCTCGAATAGGCAGCGAAAAGAGACCTAAAGATTGTGGATATCCAAGAGAAACGGTGGTAGAAATGGACCAAAATGATATGGAGAAGGCATCCTAGGTGGTTGGAACTAAGAAAGAGCCTTACTCTGCAAGAGCCATCTCTTCTGGGTTGTAGAAGCCAAATCCTGAACATCATTAAGAAGAATGGTTGGTCAAGCACAGAAGAAATTGGAGCACCACTCCAACAACTCGAGTCATAGACGAGGGAGACCGGGATCGAATGGATCATTTGAATCGTCTCTAGTTTAAGGCATGTATGTTTCCAGTAATTGGCACGAAAATGATAAAATATAATTGCAGCAAAATTACTTACAGTGTTTATTTAGGGTCTTGAATCGTAAAATGCACTTGCAGCCTAAACAGTTAATTTTATGGTCATGAAATCCTGCTTATATCCCACTTGCAGCACGAACAGTTAATTTTGTGGTCATGCAAATCTGTATTGCAAACAGTTAACTGTAATTAGATTGATATTTTTTTATTGTAAGATTAATCTTGAGAAATTTTTTTAATTATTATATTAAAGCTTTTTATCAATTATTCTAATAATTTTTATGATTAGAATCTTTTTTATTGGAATATTTTGCTATAGTCACCTACTTTGTCTCATAATTAAAAAAAAAAAAAAAAAAACCCAGCGTCATAATTTAATTCGCTACAGCCTCATCCACGTCAACAAAAACTGATTCCTCCTTACCATCACTTGTTTATATATTTTCATTTTCAATTTTACCCTTTCCCATTACACCTGATGTTGCTCACCCCTCAACCTTAACCTGACACAGTAATTCGCGGGTCGACCTGTACGGTCAGAAGGAGCAGGGAACTCCCCTCCCAGGGTCAGGGGCAGAGCCCTTAGAATTTTTTTTTTGGATCAACCTTTTTGCAGATCTCGTTTTGTTTGTGCTCACGATGAGTTCTGTGAGGTCTGACTGAGAAATAGGGCATTTTGTGAGGACTGCGATTATGGTCACAGTCCTCACAAAACCTCAAATTAGAGCATTTTGTGAGGGCTGCGACCATGATCACAGTCCTCTCGCATTCCTCTTTTAGGGCTGCGATCATGATCGCAGTTCTCATAAAGACTCAAATATAAGACATTTTTGTGAATATTGCGACTATGGTGCAGTCCTAATAAAGAGGACTGTGATCATGACCCAATCATATAAAGACTCAGAAATATGATATTTTGTGGGGTGCGATCATGATCGCAGTCTTTATAAATAGTGCATTTTATGAGGACTGCGATTATGATCGCAATCCTCAGAAATAGGGTTGCTATCCTTTTTTGATGACTGCGATCATAATCGCAGTCCTAAGAAACAAGGTATTTTTGTAAGGACTTCGATCATACTCGCATCCTCTATTTTGTGATCATTGTATGATGACTGCGACCATAATCACAATCCTCATAAATAGAGTATTTTCAAAGCGGTCCGCTATTTTGAAACGAGGGCATTTTCGTCTTTAGCAGTTAATAAGCTCTTCAGCGTTTGACACATGAGCGCACATTCTTACTTTAAAAAAAAGAGGTGGTGGAAGCGAACAAAATTATGAAACTAAGTTTTTTTCCCTAATTGTGGTTCAACATAAGGGGTGTAGCGAAATGCCTCTTTTTAGATTAGTAATATATAATATGAAATTTAAAAATTATTATTAAATTAATTTTTTTAATAATTAATATTAGATTACAATTAATATTTTAGTAATCTAATATTTTATTATTTTATAATATGAATAATTTAGTATTTATAATATTTAGTATTTTTATTTTTAATATTTTTATTATTTATTTTATATTTTTAATATTTAGATTTTTATTATTTTATTATATTTAATATTTAATATGTTTAAATCATCAACCAGTTAATTTTATGGTCAACTTTTCTACTTAAACTTACACATTATCAATCAAACATCGTAAAATACAATATATATTTTCACTTACAATTTCACAGAATCACTCAAACACCATAAAACTTGGTTCTCTAAAAAAAAATTGCTGCATATCTCCTTGTTTACTGGCCTACCGCAGAGAGAGCAAAAATCTCTGCTCTCTCCAGGAACTGAGAACACGTGGGAAGCTGAGTGCCATGATCGAAAGGAAAAAAACTCAGGGACTCAAGTGATGAAGTCATTAATGCTCATGTAGTCTGCACAGGGGGACCAACTTATGTTGCCATCTCTCTCTCTCTCTCTCTCTCTCTCTCTCTCTCTCTCAATTATTCTTTGCTGATCTCAAACACTACTATCCTCCCATTCGATTACAATCCTCGACATTCGAATACAAGATCTACTCTGTTGAAGTTGATCTATATTATTTCAAGTATTTATAAACCAAAAATCAAGTGTTATGAATACTTTTTGCCCATCTGATACATCAAGCGGCGCAAAATGGATGACCGAAAATAGTGAGTTGGTTAGATCTATATCTTTAGACATAGAAATTCCCGATCCGGCCATTTGATCATGATCTAAACATTTAAAAACCCCTACAAACCAATTTTTGTTGAGTTTCAAATATTCTACACTGTTAAACTAACCAACTCACTATTTGTACTGTCCGTTTTTTCCCTACTTGATGCATGGGCAAAAAGTATTCAAAACACTTGATTTTTGGTTTATGAACACTTGAAATAATATAGATCTCACTCAAATACCAACATCTGACATTCAAATATAAGATCCACTCCGTTGAAGTTGATCTACATTATTTAAAGTAATTAAGAGTCAAAAATCAAGCGTTTTGAATTTTTTTGTCCATCAATCAAGCGGCGAAATAGGCGGCCGAAAGTAGTGAGTTGATTAGATCTATGTCCATTTTAAGCCAACTTGATGGATAAGCAAAAAATATTCAAATGACATGATTTTTTATTTTTAGAGACTTCAAATAATATAGATCAGTTTCAACGGAGTGGATCTTGCATTTGGATGCCGGAGCATGAGATTTGAACTGTTTAGAGTTGGACCCAAAAATAAACGTTATTTTGTAGTCCAACTCACACACACACATACATTTTTTTTTTTGAAATCTGTCAGGTATCCCGGCGGGCCCCTATGGGATGCCAGCGCCATCACTGAGGGGTATAACGGACTAATCATCAGGTCCTGCCAGTCCCAACCTCAGAGATTTCCCACCGCAGGACAGGGTAAGTCAGAGCACATTGGCTCTGGAGGCTACAATGTCCACCGAAGGTTGCGAGCCAGCGCCCGCTTGGGAGCAAACCAAGTGGCTTGCCACTTTACTAACTTTGGGGACATATATATATATATATATATATATATATATATATATATATATATATATATATATATATAGAAAAATGTATATCGGCCGACAGCTAAGAAAGTCTCCAAGTCGGCAATTAAGTGGCGCAATATGTGCCACAGAATTAGGTAATCTTCATAAAAATCCCGCTTTTGGAAAAATAAAATTACTAAAAGACCATGTTGTTCCAAAATGACAGTTTTTTCTTGGGATGAGGTTTATATTCACTTTTATTATTTTCCCTCTCATTATTCTCTCTGTGTCTCCCGTGTGCGTTCAGGTTTGGATTTCGATTTCGCAGACAGTCTCGATCTTAGAAAAGCAGGATCAGATATTGATTTCGAGCTCGCAGACGCAGATTTCATCTATCAAATCTCCATCGATCTCTCCATCATAATCTGTTATCTCCCTGTATGAAATCTCTCTCGACCTGTCCTTTTTGATGTCAGGCCCTAACCATAATTCATCTCCCGCCGCCCCATCTAGTCACGACCCGCTCGCTTTCTCTCCAACTGAATAAATCAAGTATCTTCAAGTGCAACTATATCAACGAATGAAACAAACGCAACAAGAGATAGAACTTTGGATTCTAAAGCAGATGTTAATTTTTTTTCAGATTTATGTATTATTTATGTCATTGTTGGTCGCAATCTTCACTGAAAAATTATTATGTTTATGTTGAAACTACGACTGCACAAGTTGATATGAAGAATGCGACCTTGGTCGTAGTCCATATCAACAATCTTTAACTTTTTCTGTAGTGATAATGCGACCATAATAGCATACATAAATTAATTTGAATGCTTATATTATGTTTTTTTGGAATATGACTAAGCTCGCAGTTTCTAATAAAACAAATTTTTAATTGTTATAAACTGCGACCTTAGTCGCAGTTTTCAATTATATTAGGCCTGTGACATTAGTCGCAGTCCCTTATTATATTAATGTTGTGTTTTTTGTAACAGTCATTTAATTTGCTATTTCAAACATTTACATCTTTTTTTTCTTTTTCTTTTTTTATTATCACATGAAATTGATTTTTTTGTTTTTTTATTTACAAAGAAAATACATCAGGCTATAGCAACTGAGAAGGAAGCAGGGGTTCATTTTACTAAGAATATTTTGAAATAAGTTGTATCGTGTGTAATTCATATACTTGACGTATATTGCTTAAATGTAATACAAATTATTTCTTTTCACAGAACTTTTTGTACCGATCTTTATCATTTTTGTGAGGAATGTGACCAAGGTCGCAGTATAAATATAGAAAGGATCTTACTGAACTGCAATCAGAGTCGCAATTTATTTAATATTTTATATATTTGCTCTTCACTGCGACTGTTGTCGCAATTTTAATACAATAAGAAATTTGCATTTCTGTTACACACATCGCCCATAGTCGCATCACTTTATTTTATCCCTATGAATTTTACCATTGTTTAGTAAAGACTGCAACCAAGGTGACAATATTAGGGTAGACAAATTTTAACGATTACGACTAGGGTCGCAATCGTAACATAGGATTGAAATTTGTGTTATATGAAAATTGTGATAATGCTCGCAGTGCTAATCTAGTTTGATAATATATGAATGTGTGTATACTCCGACATTGGTCGCAGTTCTAATGTACAATAAGAACTAAGAATTTCTGAGTATATAATGTGACCATAGACGCATATCATTAAAAATAGCATGAGTTTATAATATAATATGAATGTCAATGTTTGTAGTACATGAATATAATTGTCATCAACTTATTACGTAAATTATACAACGTATATATGAGGAATGCGACTATGATTGTGGTCTTTATAAAACCATCTTTCTAAGTTGGACGGTATGTTGGAAGGATTTGCTATAATTATTATGTAAATTATACAACGTATATATGAGGCATGTGACCATGGTCGCGGTCTTTATAAAACCATCTTTTTTCAAATTTTGCGACCATTGCAAAATAAAAAGAATGACAGATACATAATTGTACATTTAATTGAAGAATATTTTTAGAAAAAAGAAAATTCTATTTATAACATATTATATGGTCAGGAAGATATCTTTACAAAAATAAACATTATAAAACTCTACAAAAGTAGACAAAAAAAGTGATTATTAAAGAACAGAAAATTCTCACATCATCACTATCATAATCAAAATTGTTTTCTTCATTCTCATCGTCTTCCTCTTCCTCCTCGCTTTCCTCTTCTTCTCCCTCGTCGACCTCGTCGCCATCCTCCTCGCTTTCCTCCTCTTTTAGAGGATACTTTGGTTCGTCGATAAACTCTCAGAATGGGTCGCTTGTAGCAAGTTCTTCTCCAATCTGTATCGAGAATAATCTCCAGAGGACATGTTTGAAGAAAGCAAACCTTCAGCATCAGAGGACATGATTTTATTAAACATGTCTTCATCAAGTGGCATAGGAATAAACTACTCCTCACACCCAAAAAAACTTAATCCTCCTCATGAAGAGTAGGATCAAAAGCAACATTACTTGACGGAAGGAGATAGTCAACAGGAGAGAAGTCCAAACTGCTACCAGATGCACTAGAGTCTCCTGAAGAAAGAGAACCGGTGGGAGAATGATTGAAGTTAAAAAACAGATTGTTCAGGAAAAAGATTGGGAAGACACAATTTAAGGATAAATTCTTGAGAAAGTTTAGAAATCAAATCGAAGTAGAAAGAACAAATATTTTTTTTAGAAGTCAGATCTTTAATATATATAACCTACGGGCACTACAAAAAGGCCAATATTCTGAAACGACGTTTATAGTAATAATAAGTATTAGAGGAGACGGTTAAGCATTTGAAGAGATAAAAAGTAATTAAATATTTAATTAAAGCAGTTATGGCAGGAGAACCCCAGACTACCTTTTTTTCCAGAAATTTATGATGTGAACTACAAATTAGCTTTTTATAGAATGTTTCTTTCCATATTTTTTTTATTTTCGTATGGTGCACCTCTTTCCTTTATCTAGATTAATTTTACTAATGTTTTTTTAAGTACTCACTATATCACGGTAAATAGAATATTAATGACGGCAGCTAGGTTGCAGTCATAATATAGTATTATATAATTTGTGTTATACGAGGATTACTATCACGGTCGCAGCGCTACTATATTTTGTTAGTACTGAGTGTTTGTTAGGATTGCGACCTTTTATAAACGAAAAAAATTTTGTAATATGCAGATTGCGATTAAGGACTGCGACTAAGATCGCATTGCTTAACGATAGCAAGTTTTATATATTATTCTTCCATTCACTTGATCACAGTTCATATGTGCAATGAGAACTAACCATTTCTAAGTTCATATTGCGACCATAGTCACAGTTCATTTAAAATGGTATTTCTAAGTAAAATTTGACTGCCAGTTTTTTGCCTTAGTTATAAGAATATCTAATTTATAATTAACTGTGACTGTAGTTGCAGTTCTTATTACCAGTAAAAAAGAAGTTATACAAGACTGCGACCAAGGTCGCAGTATTCTGAACAACTTATTTTTCAAAGACTGCGATTTTGGTCGCATTTAAAAAAGAAGTTATATAAGATTGCGATCAAGGTCCATTATTTTAAATATCGGCCGATATACCGGTATATCGGCCGAGATACCGGTATTTATCCAAAACGATACGATAAGTGCAAAAATTTACCGGATATCGTTTTGGACCGATATGGGCCAATATATCGTCACGTGACCGATATATCGGCTAATATCCGAGATGAAATATCTGATATATCGGCCGATATAGTTACTTATTTTGATAATAATTATTATTTTTTACTTGAGAGATCGTTTTATTTTATTCTATGTTCATTATGGTATTTCAATGATATTTTTATATGATGTTTGGATAATAACTTATTTCTTTTAATAATGTCTTATATGTATTTACTATTGATATATCAACTGGTATTTAGTACCATATCACGATATATCACCCTGTATTCGGTATATAATTTTGCCGACCGGTATATCACCAATATCCGATATTTAAAACATTATCAAGGTCACAGTATTCTAAACAGCTTAATTTTGAAAGATAGCGACTTTGGTCGTAGTATTCTTAAAACAAATAATTAAAAAAAAAAAAACAAAGTCACAGTCTATAACTTGAAATATTTACAAATAACTTATTTTCAAATTTATTAATTTCAAAGACTGCAACTTTGAGTCGCAGTCTTCTCTAAAGAAACAAAATTAAAAAAACTCAAAGTCGCAATCTAAAGTTATTTTAAAAACTCTTTTGTTTATTTCAAATTACGCGACCGGCGGCTGAGGTATAGAAACCCCATATAGGGAGTTGATCCCCTAAGAATGGTTCTCACGGATTTCTGTGAGCACTTTCATGTGGACTGTCGGATCTGATAGATCAAATCAAATAAAATCAGATCTCTATCAGATCCGACAGCCCACATGAAAGTTCTGACAGAAATCTGTGAGAACCGTTCTTAAGGAATCAGCTCAGCGTGTGTGTGTGTGTGTGTGTGTGTGTGTGTGTGAATCCTTCGGCAAAAGAGAAGATTCTGTGAACAGACACTTTGACGAGAAGATATAAACATTGGACGGTCACCATCATTGACTGCAACGGCGAACATGATAGTAAACATACCTGGGGTAAAAGACGAGAACAAAATGTTGGTTGCCGTTAACTCCAAACTGCTGCCAGATCAGTTATGGTCTCGTTCTTGGTCAAGCAAGCAACACAAGTACAAACACACATGACATACTTTGAGTCGGAGTAGCATATTCTTGTTCAGCCGGTCATCACTGTAAATATAGATGGAAGCTACTAATTTTAAGTTAGAAGAGTGATGTCGAACAAAGCCATCAACAATTTGGATGTCTTTTTATTCCCAGAAAAATATGAGAGGTTTCCTGGATACAATGAAGAGTCTTTGTCTCTGAAGAGTTAGGCATCATCCAACATTTTTTTTTTTTTTTTATTATTATTACAAAGCTTTCCCATAATGCAACCACCTAGACTGGGCAGTTGAAAATTGGTGCTGCATGCATCCTCACCCAACAATCTTTCAACAAAATTAATCAATGCCTTTCAAAGTGCAGTGACAGGTGAGCCATCACTGCTAAAGGAAATAAGAAAGAAACAATAGAGTAACTCCAGCTTCATCAAAACAAAAACTAATCCTTTTTAATGAGCTTCAAACAGTCTCCGATGATTATGATCAAAGTTACAGCCGATCTTACTGCAACTCTAACAATTAGAAAGCAACTACCAAATAAAACACTAGAATCGCCATATGCTGTATCTACAACTTTGTAAAATCGCGTGAACCTAAATAAAGATCGATCTACCTGGCTACGACAAGTCTAAATTTAACGAGAGGTCCATTATCATGCTCGTAGTTTTGACTTGCCTGCGAATTTGGCAGAAAGATTGATACTTGATTGCTAATGAATCGCGAAAACATGTCAATTCTTTTGACTTCAATGAAGATTATGATGAAAGTAGTACATGCCTAACCTAAAGAATTGCAGTTTCCACAAATAGATTACAGTGAACCTTGTTTTCTAATGATAAGGTGGGACATAAAGGTCTAGCTAGAAAACAATGGAAGATAAAATTAGGTGAGTGGATGTGGTGATTGTTCGTGCAAGCTACCATCCAACTCCAAAGTTGAAGGAAGAATGACAGGTTCAGAGAACCACAAGACCCACAAAAGGAATAACTTCCCTACAGGCAACTCTTACCCAAACTATAGCAACGCATTCTCATTTCATGTCACCATCCTTGCCACTCTCGTGTGGGACAATAACATCCACTGAAGCCGTGAGCGTATCCCTACTTTTACAGATCGAAAATCTCATCATCAGCCGAGGCTGAGAAGTGAGAAACAAGTGCAAAATAAGAATACGAATGAAAGATACAAGAGAAAGAACAGCCCACACTTCTTCCGATTTTAGTCTTGCTGCAAACTCGGTATTTGAGGGAATGGTTGTAGACACTGGCACGGTGAACCTGCTTAGCTTTGAACACAATTTCGATACAGTTCCACACTGCAACAAGATGTTGAATTTGGTTCCATATGAAGATGAATACAAGCTGAGAGTATGGTGAAATCAATAGTACACACGATGTGCAGGATTTCAGGAAGCCCCCCCTTCTTAAATTGAAAGTGGAGCACCAAGAATTTGCAAACAACAACAGAGCAAGAGACCTTGATATGGAACAGTATGAAAAAGTTTTGATGTCGAGACTCTAGAGGTGATCAAGTGTGCCAAAAGTTCAAATATAAGCAGAACAATCTTCACCTCACCAAGCAGTTTTTTTCTGGCAAAGTGTTTGTGACCATACAAAGAAGTTGGAGATAACAAAGGGATGAGTGTATTCCATAGGTTCTTTATGTTTACTTCAATAAAGTCAAATGAAGCACGAAATCTAGTGCTTGACAATCAATCAACAAACTATCCGGTTAAAAACTAAATGAACATAAATGAAAAAAGGCACAATCTTCTCCTAATGTCAAAGCAAAAGTAGATATGTAAAATACCAAAACCAAATAAAAATACCGGGACAAGAGATGGTGGATAAAGACCAAATTATTGATTTAGACGACAGGAGCACAATGACAGTTACGGCAACCTGGAAACACAGAGAAGACAAGAACATGAACCTCCATTCCGGTCACAGTTTTTCATATCTACATGTTATCAACCATTGCAGCTACCTACAGAACAGACAAGGTTGCGCTTAACAGAAACTGATTAGGGCAATTGACTAGATACTGAAATTGGGTCATAATTCATTGAGTGAAAGCTTGGTTCTCGAGGATCTATGTCATGACATGTCCCATGATCTCCTCATCTAGAGATAATCTAAATATCTACTTATCTACATCTTTGCATTACCATGTGTGTTAGGTATTTTATGTGAGGCCACGCAAAGTGCCTGTTGGATCTAAATGAAACGAGATTTTTTGTGATATGTGGACGGAGCACGCAAGACATGTTTAGATTAGAGGGTACATGCATGTGATCCGCAGAGAATATGGCTCTTGTCCCTCACTAAAAACAGCATTCCTTCCCGAGTTCTCTTGGTGCATGTCCTAATTTCTATTGTGTTCACTGACACTTGGGTAGCATGTATTAATTCCAGGCACAGTTTTGATTTGAAAGTGTTCATTCTAATTTCTCTTTTCTTTCAAACAATATGCTACAAAACAGTACGGCTCTTTCGTCCCAAAGCTTGGGAGTCTTCCTGATGCCAACATCCAGAGCTGAAGAAGGGAAAAGCACGTCTGCAGTTGAAGACATGGAGCTTAGCTATGTGCATGGCACGTGTATCGCCGGTGAAGAAGACGCCTCGTTTCAGTTTTCCAGCAATAGAATTCTATGTATTTTTATTTTATTTATTTTAGAGGTATATTTTTTATTTTAATTAGGAATTTTAGTTTCTTTATTTTGAAATTGTAGGATTATTTTGGAGTTGTAATTCTATTTTGATTAGAAAATTTAGTTGTATTTAAATTTGTAAAGCCTATAGAAAGCCCTCTTGGTTCAAACAATAGAAGACAATGAAAATAATAAAGAATTTTAATAAAGAAATTATTATGTGAAATTAATTCACTCATTTGTTATGGATTGATTCCTAATTACCCTAATAAAAACCCTAGGTTTCTTTTCTTTCCTCATCACTGTCGCCAACACCCAATGAGCCTCTCTCTCCATCGTTCTCTCTCTCAACCTCGCTCTCCTACTCACCCTCTCTGTGTTCCTTCCTCTCTCATCTTCTTCCCTACAATCCCCCTCTTCTTCCTTCCCCAAGCCTCGTCAGCGCCCACGTCACCACCGCCGACCTGTCGCGCCCGTGCGTGAGACAAGCTCGCCAGTTCCCCACCACTCCTCTCTGCCTGCCATTACGCCGCCTCTTCTGAAGTCGCCGCTGATATACTGTTACTCGCATCCATCGCCTGAAGCCATAGGCATGAAAGTTTCGGGTTGGATCTGATCCACTACCATTACAACCCGATCAACGTGATTCATTAAGAGTTTAAGTTGTAAAAGTGCGAAGGAGATCTGACTCGCGTAAACAGTAACAGGTTCAGACAAATCGAGACATGTTAGTGCATCTCTTCGTTTTCGGACCAGAACTTCAACAAATTTTGTATTAGGGCACTTTTTCAAGCTTTTGAAATGGTGGGGTTGACATTACTTTCTACTAGGAAAAGAAG
>JAVJIF010008567.1:0-72720 GCA_038442645.1 Agave tequilana
AACGTCCCCGTACCTGCGGGATCGGGGCGTTACATAGTGGTATCAAAGCTTAGATTCACACCTGGTGTGGGTAACCACCTGGGTCAATCCTCGGGCTCTTACCAACAGTACAATCAGGTTTCAGTTAACTGGTATGTATCTGAATTTGGGATTCCAGCAACGAGTACAAGAATACCATGACCTTGACCATTCATTCCTTGACTCGTTTGTATTCCTTCCTTCCTTCCAGTTGTCAACCAGAACATCCGATTTCTTTTCTCGCTTTCCTTGCATCGTCCTGCTTCTCATCCGTTAGATTAGTTCACTACCATACTTCTCCATCCCGAGTTCCTTAGAGAGATCAGAGTTCGCAGCGGAAGTGTCGTGTACCCGTAACCTTTCAGCTTTGGGGTTGAAAATATTGTTCTCACACCTGAATGGAATTGCGAGGACGCAATTTTTGTAAGGTAGGGAGAAATGTAACCCCCTGTCCCCGGTGTATGTATCACCGTATCAGTACGCGATACGACGTACAAAATTAATTGACATCCGTAGCAGTCCGATTGAGCTGATTTCATTTCAAAACTCATTTTCTAATATTTGAGATTTTTCAGGATTTTTCTGGAAATTTTTATGGAGTATTGCGGAAAATCTCTGTTGTCGGTGTCGACCGATACCGATAACCGGCCTTACGATTTTTATTTCCCAAACGGAGTTATATTTTGTGATCGCTTTCACCATGTGACTTAGAATCGTGTTATCTACCTTAGGGTATTTTTGAGGATTTTTCTGAATTTATTGAAAATCCGGCCAAACCGGTGTCGCCCGGTATCGTGATAGCTTTCGGGATTTTTATTTTGCAAATTGGATGGAGTTGTTCTCTAAACCATTTTCATATTACGTCTCAGAATAATATTCTCTATTTTCTGTAATTTTGGGCACCATTTGGAGTTGGTCGAATGTTGGGCCAATATTATAATAATAAATATTATTTTATTTAAATCTTTTCCCTTTCTTTTCTTTTTTTCCTTCTACCTTCTTCTCCAAGCTTCCTCTCCCACCGCCTTTGTCAATCCAGCAACCCATTAAAAATCCCCCCCGCCCTTCCCTTCTTTAAAACCACCTCCCTCTCTCTCTCTCGTCTCTCTCTCTCTCCATAACCCTTTTCTCTCTCCTCTCTCTTCTCTCTCATTTCTTCTCTCTCCCTCACTTTCCCCTGCTCTCTCTCTGTGAATGTCGACAGCGTGGGAGGCCGGGCGGCCGGGCGCCGGCGGCATGGGAGACCGGTCGGAGTGGACGCGGCGGCGTGGCAGGCTGACCGGGCGCCGGCGGCGTGGGAGGCCGGCCCGGGCGCCGGCGGCGTGGGTGGTGGGGGGTGCCAGCCCCCAACCCTCTCTTTCTCTCCCTCATCTCTCTCGCGTTGGGGACCCCCGCGGCCTTGGGCGCCGGAGCGGCGCCGGCGCCGCGAGGGTGCCGCGCCGGCCGGGCGGCGGCGCGCGCTTGGCGGCGGGCAGCAGCAGCACACGGTTGCTGCTGCTGTTGCTCTGTTGGGTGAAAACCCCAATTGGGTTCGAGTTTGGTTTAACTCAAACCCGAACCGTTTGCACTTCAACCCGGCCAATAAAGGTACATTTTAGAACAGAAAAACTCCTGTTATTATCTCTTAATTGCATTTCAATAATTTTATTACATATTTAACCCATTTTATTCCTTTTCATCTTCGGGCGATATCGAGAGCATCCGGACTCCGATTTGGGCGATTCTGAATCCGTTGCTATCGTGAGAAAGAGAGCTACCCCCCCATGACTAGTTGGTGAGTGTTTTTCTTTATAAATTATATTTTACATTGTTTAGTAACATTGATTGGTATATCTTGATTATGAATAAAAGACGGTAACTAGTAATTATTCACTGGACATACTCGGACATTATACACGGACCACTGTTAGGACATGTTAGTGATATACCAATGTCTTACACGGATTCTTGCTACAGACCAATGCACTGGCTACCGCATACCAATGCACGGTTTATCGCATGTCATATTATAGTTATCGTCATTACATGGAATACACTGATTACTGTTACACATGCATGTCATGTTTCTATATCTCTGCTACACATGCTATATGGTTTCTCTATTCTTGTCATATGATTCTCCTTCCTATTACATGTATTCTTGTTCCATATTATCGTATTCATGTTATATGATTGTTTTCCTGTTACTGATATGGATAGTCCCGTTACTGGACATGAGAGCTATTGATATGCGATATGTGGACTTTTACATCTATTGTTCCCGTTTCCCGTTATATTGTTCCCGTTATATTGATCCCGTTTCCGTTATATTGTTCTATGCTATCAACAGAGCTCAGGTCCAGTTACCATGTTACCTGTATCATGTACTGTATTTGTTCTTGTTACATTGTATACTTGATATATCAGATCATAAAGCTAACTGGGGTATGGGGGAGACTCGACGGTTGATTAGATCTTATCGGGTGATGTACTGGATCCATATTGTTCTCCCCACTGCAGGGGACGGTAGTGCTACCTACCAATTGCTCCATGAGCTCTCGTCACTTGTTTCATGCTCCCCTCTTAGCGGAGGGCCCTGGTCTTAGCAGCCAGGGTTTTTTTAAGGCCGTGATCCCGGGTATGCACGGGATACACCTACCCGATAAGAACTCCTCGACCATGGATTTCCAATTAACATAATAAACAGTATACACAATAGTGACGTTGGGAACACTTGTTACTCGGTTACTCTCTCGTTTGGATAATGGTACCCGTAGGCCATGTCCGATGGGCCTCGACTGGAGTGCGGGCTCCAGTATGAACTGCAGTGGTATGGGACACTGGAAGAGAGTAATTAAAAATAGCAGGCGGTACTGATTGCTACTATTGTATAAATGACATGACATGCCTGGTACATATATGCTATCTTGTTATTGTTCATGCTACTTTATCCGATATCATGTTACCTGTATACTTGTTACTTTACCTGGCATATGTTATACTTTCTGTGGTGGCATACAACGCATGTTCTGCATTGCATGGCATACGACGCGTGTTCTGCATTGCATATATTATGCTTTCTGTATAGCAGACATCATTACTGTATATACACACACCGTATAGTGATTACATTGCATAGGCCTATCTGCCTGTACACGTCTATCACGTCGCCACTCGCATGTTCATTTCTATCACGTCCCATTTATTCGATCAACTGGACACGACTATAGACATGACCCGATGATATACCGGTTTAGTGATGGTATTAAAAAATAACATGCTTATATCTTTCATGTTTAGACACTTCTGCTGCTACTTATATGCTTATTATATGCTTAGGATATGGTATCACTATTACAACAGCATGTGTTATCTATTATTATTGTGCTTGTATTATTATGTACATAGTATTGCCTCCTTCATTTATCACTCACTAGGTCGCTTTCTGACGACGCTGGTTTGCATGCCCAGGTTGAGATCCGAGTTATCGTATTGTCATAGTCCATTGGAGTCACATAGGAGACTCACCATCGAGATCCTTCATAGGTATCTTTGTACTTTGTTCCTGTTATCTCTTTTATCCCTGTTTTTATATCTGTTATGATCGCTAACCCTTTCTGCAGGTATTCTTGTACTTCTTTCTGTTGGACCTCTTGTCTATATGGAGGCTATGTCCTGTACTGAGGCTTAACGCATGCGTGAGGGTGTTTCCACCTCGCGTATGTACGTCGCCATAACGTCCCCGTACCTGCAGGATCGGGGCGTTACAATATATATATATATATATATATATATCTATATATATATATAATATATATATATATATATATATATATATAATATATATATATATATATATATATATATATATATTTATGGCTAGTAGCATGCTCGCACGTGTTAGCGGACTTCCTGGATTTTCCTCTGTATTGCGTCCTGATTTTTGGGCGAGTGCTTTGTATTATGCTTAATAATTGTCACTCTAATATCTATAGCATGATATATTGATATGTGGATATCTTATTACTATTGTAATATGCCTAACAATTGCTATTGCAGTTTTTAGTACATGATACCACGCTATATGAGTTAATATATGATGTAATACTCTGTATTGACACCGACACTTGACATGTTATACTTGACACGTGATATCTGACACTGACACTTGACATGTTATCTTGACACGTGATATCTGACACCGACCCTTGACATGTTATACTTGACAACGTGATATCTGAAACCGACACTTGACATGTATACTTGACACCTGATCTCTGACACGTGATATCTGATACCGATGCTGACATGTATACTTGACACACCAACACTTGATATGTTTACTTGACACCTGATCCACGTATTTGATATCTGACACGGTACTTGATATGTCATACTTGACACCTGATATATGATACATGTTAACACTTACTTGACACGCTTTCACATGGTACAAACATATGGACCTGATATTGTGACACCTGACCGGATACTATTATCCCTGATACCTTATTATATTGCATATTCATGACTATCACTTTTACGGAGACTTGGCATGATTATTATATTGCTACCGATATTTGGTACTTCTGAACTCCTGTATACTTGAACCCCTGAAACAGGAGACTCTGACATTATGCTCCTGATATTATACTCATGTTGATCCCCGTAATAAGATAACTATAGATATTGGACTTTTGCGAATACCCTGTGGATATTATCATTAGACAATCTGTAATAATTAAACAACTTACACCGGGACGGGGGAAATTGATGGGTATCGATATAGCTTCTGTGTTTATGGTGGCCACACAAATATGTACAACTAATTCCTGGGATTTAACCTGGAGGCCACCAAGCGCTTCCATGGGGTGTACTGGCACCCCAACCCTCTGCATGCCTGCCAGTATGCCGTAATCCCCGGGTATATTCTTTTGGAGAGCGGTGACACTCTATTCCTGTTCGGGCGTATACTAAGTCCTACGGCATATAGTATGTTCTGGTACCTAACGGTACGTTCTGGCTCAGTCCGAATACTCCTGGACCCGTTGTCCCGGGCATGCACGGGACCCACTCTAAACATGGTTCGTCGATCCCCATCAGTTTCTAATACCAACCTCATCTGACTTGTATGCGGAGGTATATTGTATGAGCCATATACCGTGACATACAAATTGAACGAGTCTTAATAATAATTTGATAATTGACCTCATGCTACATGAATTTTAATATTGTTTCCTTATTTTACCATTATTGTGATTATTTTCATGCTTGCTAATATGAGTGCTTAACACTTGACTTGCTACATTTGCTTTAGTTTCATGCCACATAAAATCTACTGTCATTTTCATATTTCACTATTTATTGTGGTTATTCCATGCTTACTGATTTGAGTACATAATGCTTGACCTGATGCACTTGTTTTCGTTTATACTTGTCACTTGATTTCTTTTTGCGCTCGTTGGGTTGCCTATTAACAACCCTAAATTTGCATGTTCAGATTTTACAGCTTGGACTGAGGTGGACCCATCAGCTGAGAACCAGGCCTTCTTCGAGGAGCAGGCGGACCACCCGTAGCTTTATCCTATCTTTCCCTGCTCGTGAGATTCTCCTTGTCAGCTCGAGAATTCTTATCTTTTGTACCATGTATAGTATACTTTTGTACTCCCTAGTGATGTTTATTTATGTAATATTATGTCAGAGATTGTGATGATTGAGTACTTGTACTTTGTGTTGAATGTATATTATCACGTATTTTTCGCACTATTGTATTGATGCTTAGCGTAGATACGTGAAGGTACCATCGCCCTGCGTATATACGTCGCAGTACGTCTCCGTATCGTTGATCGGGGCCCTACATCGGTAAATGGAGTTTGAAATCACCTAGAGGGGGGTGAATAGGTGATAGTGCTAATCTAAAAACTAAATGCGGAAGCTAAACTAATTTGCAACACACTTAATACAACCAACGAGTGTAGCCGAATTCCCCGTGAAGGGCTCTAGACTAATTCCTCTTGATTTCCCTAGATAAGGGTTGAGGTGCTATATGAAGCTCTCGTGCTTAAGTATAAGTGAGGCACACAAACACAGCCAAGCATATAATGGATATATAGCAATACGAAAGATGCAAGGCACAACACATGCAAATATGATATGATGCTAAGAATGATGCACAACACAAATAAAGAGAGAGTGTAATATCCCGTTCCCGGAATACGTACTTAGTTGCGTATTCAGATTTTCCCGATCGTATTTTTTCGATTTGTTTCCTGTATTTGTTTTGCTTTATGAATTCCTTATATGATTGTTTTGTCTTGGATTTGGATTCGTGGACTCGGAGTCAGTCCCAGTCCGAACCAGGAACTCGATTATAGTATATTATTCGATTGGTCTTTTCGGTGATTAGATTTGACCGATTTTAGTTTTTAAATATTATTTTCCATTATTATATATTTTCTATGATTTTCTAGATTTTTCTGGAATAAAATGAATTTCTTCAAAACCGGTGTCGGCCAGTGCCGCTGACCGATTCCTAGATTTTTTAATTCTCAAACAGTTAGGAATTTCATGATGATCCTTTAGACATTATCTCTTAGAATCATATTTTCTACCTACATACTTTTTCTGAGGATTTTATGAATTTATGAAAATTCCTTCGGAGTCGGTAGTTAACTGATTCCAGGATTTTTAGTTTACAATCGGAATTGAATTCTGAATTCCGCTTTCACTTTACTTCTTAAACTATATTTTATTCTTTAATGCATTTTCTGGATTTTTCAGAATTTATCAAAATCCGGCCGACCCGGGGTAGACCGTATCGGCGGTTGGCTTCTGGATTTTTAATTTGAAAACGGGATTTTATTTCTGAAAACCGATTTCATATATTCCTCAGGATGACGTTTTCTACCTCCGGGTATTTTTGGGGATTTTTCGGGAACAGTCGATTTTTCAACCTTATTATTATATTATTATTTTTAAATCTTTCTTTCTTTCTTTCCTTTCTTTCCTTCCTTTTCCCACCGACTCCAGCAGCCACGCGTCCCATGTGGTGACACCACCCCCTCTCCCATCCATCAATCTCTCTCTCTCTTTTCTTTTTCTTTCTTTCTTTTTTCTTTTTCTTTCTCTTTTTCCTTCTTCCTTTTTCTTCTTCTTCTTCTTCTTCTTCCTCTCCTGCGTGGGCGACACCCAACCAAGCTCACCGCCGGCGCCTCCGGCCAACACGACGCCGGCGAAGACCCCAAAGCCCCGGCCATCTCCTTCCTCTTTCTCTCTTTTTCTTTTCTTTCCTTTCTTTCCTTTTTCATTTTCTTCCCTCTCTTCCTCCCCGGATCCGGCCACCACCTCCATCGCCGGCTCCCCTCTCCACCGGCGCTGCCCCGGCGAGGGCAGACCGCCGCCGGCGTAAGGCCGGCGGCCTTGGGCGCGACCAGGGGGCCTGAGGCCCCCTGTGCGCAGTTGTGGAGGGGGCAGCAGCCCCCTCCTTCTTCTCGTTGGGGTGGCCGGCGCCACCCCAGTCCGGGCGCCGCCGGCGCCCTCCGGCGGCCGTGGGCGGCCAGGGGGCCCGCCTGGGCCCCCTGTGCGAGGGCTGAGGGGGGCAAAGCCCCCCTCTTTCTGTGCTGAGGGGGCAGCAGCCCCACTGCCCCCTGTCCTCTCTCTCTCTCTCTTTCCCCCCTCTTTCTCTCTCTATCCTGCTCTCTCTTTCTCTCTCCCTGTTCTCTCTCTCTCTCTTGTTCCCTCTCTCTCTCTCTCTCATCTCCCTCTCTCTCTCATTCTCTCTCACTGCAACCTCTCTCTCCTCTCACTATTTCTCTCTCCTCTCTCTTTCTCTCTCTCTCTTTCTCACTCCAGCTCTCTCTCTCCTCTCTTTCTCACTCTAGCTCTCTCTCTCTCCCCCTCTCAACCGCACCTCTCTCTCTCTCTCTGATTCTCTCTCTCTCTCATCATCTACTTTCTTTCTCCCTAAAATTACTCTCAAGACTTTCTCTCTCTAGACTTTCTCTCTCTAAACCTCTCTTTCTCTCTCCTCTTCACTCTACATATTTATATCAGGTTTTTGTGCGCATCCCAAGCTTCCGTGGAGTTCGGATATTTGGTATATTGGTGACTCAGGCGAGTGTTCTCACTCGCTACCCTCTTGCTTTACCATTCCATTGATTATGATAGTATTCTCGCTCTAGTCTTCATGTATTGTATTTCATGCTTATATCTTTTATTGCTTTATGCTATGCGTGGCCGACCCTTCGTGGTCGTTGGACTGTTGGACTTGGACCATTGCTTTTAACATTACCACTTGACATTATTTTAGACTTGTCAGTATGTGCTACCATTTATCATATGTATATCACTTGGCAACTGTGTTATCATCTAACCCCTGCCATGCCACTATTTGGCAAGAACCCTTTTATTATGTCATGACTTACCTGACTACTATCCCTTCTTGATGTGCTTGGTTGTTTACTAATATCACACTCTGTCATGCTATCACTTGACACCCAGCATGATGACTTGACTTGTGATTATCATCTTTTACGGGGACCTTGACTTATGATTCTGTGTCATGATCAGTGACCTGTTTTCCTGCTTTACATGCAGTGACCTGACTATATAGTATTTATGTACTCCTGATTCCTGATCATGTCTATTTCCTGTTTTTCCCGTAAAGTGATAATTAAACTAATGAATCCTAAAAAGGACCAACTTGTATTGGGTCTGTAGGCTGTCTAAAAATGACTAACCAGGCAAGCCACCAAGAAGCAGTCTCAAAGACGCAAAGGATTGAAGCCCGCGTCTCAACTTCAAGACGCGTCGGCCTGAAGCCCGCGTCTCAACTTCAAGACGCGTCGGCCTGAAGCCCGCGTCTTAAACATCAAGCGCGTCGGCCCGAAGCCCGCGTCTCAATATCAAGGCGCGTTGGCTCGACGCCCGCGTCTCAGCATCCAAGACGCAAGGGACTGAAGCTTGCGTCTCAGCATCCAAGGCGCGTCCGGCCTGAAGCCCGCGTCTCAGCATCAAGGCGCGTTTAGTCTGAAATCCGCGTCTCAGTTACAACCGCCCAGATCGTGGGGAGCAGTTACCGCGCGTATCGCGGGTAACGGCCCTCATTCAGGCGCATTTTTAGGGGGCACGATCACCCCCTAAGACCCCTATAAATAGCCCTGTTAGCTATGAACGATGGGTCGAAGATTTGGATTCAGTGGGAGAAGAAGGTCGAGTGATCAATTAAGGTCGGCATTTTTGAATCCAAGGGTCACAAGATCAAGGCATCGAGAGAGAGAAGCCCGACGTCACGACCGAGAGAGAAGAGATTCTTCAACAGGCTTACTGAGTACTAGCCTATCTTCGCCTACCTCCTCTTTGAGAGTTTGGTAGCCGGAGCTGAGTTACTCCCCTACCGGCCGAAGAGAAGACCCCCGACGGTCCAGGACGGTCATCTGGTCAACGGAGAACAAGATTCACTCTCCATCGCCACACGAAGAACCCAGCCTTAACAAAGGGAAGATCCAAGCATCCTCCCTCCCTTGTAGTCGGAATATTGTTTTGTTGTAATCTTTCAACTGATTCAAGGAAATTTTACGGCAAAATCTCTTTCCGTACCGAACAAGAGATGGCGACCCCGCTGGGGACTACATTCGTGACCGATGAGCACATCGTGGTGCAGGATGACGTTCTCCGTAAGGGGAAGATGGTCGAATCACTCGTCGTTGAGTTCGACCAGGCGAAGTATGAAGAGTTTCTCTCTTCTGGCTCCAAGAGCCCCAAGACCCGCGTCTGCCGCAGGGTCTCAACGACGCAGCCTCCCGAAGCCCAATCTGTGGCTCAACCAGGCGCTGCTGTCACCCACTGTGCCGCGCCCAGTTCACGCGTCAACGCCTCCTCGAAGGCCCGCGTAACATCCAACGCCTCTGCTGCGATCAACCGCGACGCGCAGAACCCACGCGCCAACGCCTCTCTGAAGGCCCGCGTGGTCCACGGCACAACTGTTGCTGCGATCGACCGCGTCTTGCAGAACGCCCGCGTCTCGCAGAAACCCCGCGTCAACGTCTCCCAAGAGACCCGCGTGGTGAACAGCCCTGGTTTCTTCAAACCAGGAAGTTGTTGGCTTCTCTCCTCCTCCACGACGCAATCGAAATGCCGAGCGTCGACAAAGACGACGCGCGCGTCAACACTCGGTTGGAACCGATGGTTCTCTGACTGGGGTTGGACGCGGCGTTCAATATGATGCCTTGCCCCACCTCGACCAGTGCAAGAAATCCGCGTTTGGCGACCCAAACGCGAGATTCCTCAAGTTGAGTCTGCTGGAGACCAACTTACCAAACGCCGAAGCGAAGTTTCTGCGTCTCATCAAACGCAGGACGCATGCGTTCCCAGGCGTGGGGCCCAGCAGCCCATTATCTTCCAAGTCCCTCTGCTTCAAACGCAGCGGACAACAGTGCGAGAACCGCGTCTCGTCTCAACAGAGACGCCAGACGCGCGTGACACCCCAAGTGTCTCTGCCCAACGCAGTGGACAACAGTGCGACGACCGCGTCTCGTCTCAACAGAGACGCCAGACGCGCGTACGTCCCAAGTCTCTCTGCTCCAACGCAGCAGACTGCAACGCGAGGACCGCGTCTCGTCTCAACAGAGACGCCAGACGCGCGTAACGCCACAGTGTGATCTCCGCGTTTCTGAGACTTGCGTCCAGACAGCGCAACACACGACTGCCCCCCGTCTTCGACGCTGTGAGGCCAGTCTATTTAATCCCCCTCCCACGGATTTGAGGGATTATTTGACAAGGAAAAGAAGTGCCAATCAGGCCACTTCTTCTTGCTGCTGTCAACAGCTCATCCAGATGCTCTCTGACTGCCATTGCGAATCAGGCGTTCACCAGCCGTCTTTGATTAGACAGCTGACCCTGATTCCCCCGTCAGCTAAAAGAGACGCTCCCACCGAAGAAGAACCTTCCCTGACGTTGAGTACCCGGAGCTCACTGCATATATGACAAGCAGAAGCAGGGGAAAACAACCTATGGTCAATTCAGAGGGGTCAGACTCTGAGCCAGAAGGGGTGTATCGACACACCCGTACCCGGACTGGAGCCATCACCCCAATTGACTACAATGCCCTATCCCGCGGCATTAGGAAGATGATTCTCACTCAGTTGTGATAGAATCATGGGCTTCGAATTCTTCCGGTGGAAAGGAGGTTTCCGCCTACATGGCAGACGCTCCTGAGGACACAGCAAATGCTCCCGAGGAGACAACTAAGTACTTGGCCCGGATGCAGAAGCACCAAATGGAAGTACTCTCCTCTCAGCAGAGAACCATTGACGACCTCAAGCATATGCTTGAGAAACTGCTTGACGAGAGGGCAAGATCTCCTCCCAGAAGGCCAAGAGCTAGAAGGGAAGAGGAGGAAGTCCACCCTCTGATCCTTCCGATGGGACACGACGATCCACTCCTTCGAATGTGTCCAGACCTTCAGCACATGCAGGAAGCAACCGGACTCGGAGAAAGCTCAAGATCAAAGAATGAGCCTACTGGAGCAACGACTCAACGCCCTTGCCAGTCGTAAAGATCTCCAAGAAGCTGGAGTGGTCCGGCCGTATCCGGCCGAGTGGGACTTAGTCCCGTACCCTCCTAGATTCAAGGCTCCAACTCTCCAAGCATTCGACGGAAAGGGGTCGCCCAACCAGCATATCTACTACTTCAAATCCCAAACTGGGAATGTGGTAGATAACGATGCCATCCTGGCACGTCTATTCATTGGCACCCTGAAAGGGTTAGCCTTGAATGGTTTATGAAACTCCCTGAAGGTTCAATCAAGAACTGGGGCGACCTCGAGAAGCTGTTCCTAACACGCTTCTTCGAGGATGATTCGGAGGTTACCATGCCTACCCTTTTAGCTACCAAGCAACGAAAGGGAGAGTCCGTTAAGTCTTTCGTAGAAAGATTTCGGAACACGGCACTCCGATGTCCGAGCGGCATGACCCAGGCCACCCTGGTGGAAACATGTCGCCACAATCTCCAAACTTCACTCCTTGCTCAAATAGGAGTAGCAGAAAGCCGCACCTGGAAACAGTTAGTCCAGCAAGGTGAACAGGCTGAAGAGATTGTCGCCCGCGTCAGAGCGGAAGAAGGCAGGCCCAGGCCAGAAAGGTCGACAAGACGTGCGCCAGACACATCCCTCCAAACCAAACGGAGGATAACTTGGCAACGGAGACCAAATCTCCCGTCAAGCCTCAACCAGGCAGAGCAGGTGGCTCTTCCAGCCAACCCCGCGCCAACAAACAATATTCCTTCAAGGAGGAACATGTCGACTCGCTCTTCAAATTACTCAACAAGAGCAATCGACTGAAGCTCCCTGAAATCAGGCGCCCAGAAGAAGTCGGCAAGACCGACAACCCCAACTACTGCCTGTACCATAGGATGCTCGGGCACCCTACAAGAGCTGCTACATCTTCAAGGACGTCCTTCAAGCCCTAATTGACGCGAAGGTATTAAAAACTCCGACCAGAGCAGAAACAGAGGGCGGCCAACATGACGTCGGCACTCCGCTTCGGGACACGACCCCCGATGCCCGTGGGAGTGATATCTGTCCCGAAAGGAGAATTGAGAGTGGTCAATACAGACCCTCATCAGCAGCAGGAGAAGGGCTTGGTCCCGGTCCCTACACCTGAAGGAGGAATCATGTGGGTCCACCCTGACCTCGTTGACGAGCAGCAATGGACGACTGTGACCAACAGGAAGTCCAAAGGCAAAGGAAAGGCATCATCTTGCCACGTGATCTGCGCTTCTTCCCGGAAACAGACGCTGATGTTCCTTCGTTGACCGACTCAGAAGATGAGACAATGGTCCTGGCGGCAGAGCCCAACCAACCGACAGCAGGCACCCGTTCAGGGCAGGCGTACTTGAAGCAGTACGGCGAAAAGGCGGTGGTCCCTCCTCAACCAGCTGTAGAGCCAGCTCAGCCCTCCACAAACCACCCGTGGAGAAACAGAAAGAAACTCGGTTTTCCCGGGTTCTTTCAAGAAGTGCAGCGGAAGGATCTTCGACATCTTACCGCTTCGATGTTCTGGCTCAGTTAGCCAACATCCCGGCACGCATTACCTTGTATGAGCTCCTGAGGCTATCTAAGTCAACCAGAGAGGCTCTACAAGAAGCCCTGACGAACGCTGAGGTCTTTCTGACCCACGTACCGAGAGAGAAAGATGTAGAGGATTGCCTCCACACCTCTCCAAATGTTCCCTGCATTTCCTTCACAGCAGACGACATGCAGGTTAAAGGAAAGCATGACCGACCCTTATACTTCACGGGGTATATTGGGTCATCCGAGGTGAACCGCATCCAGGTAGACCCAGGGTCCGCGCTGAGTATCATACCTCGCCGAGTCATGCAATTTCTGGGCATTCCTACCCATCGTCTGAGCCCTACCCAGACAACTATTTATGGGTTTAATGCCCACAGCTCCCGCCCGATGGGGAAGATCAAGCTCAAATGCCGGATCGGGAGCCTCAAATCGGAAGTGACGTGTTATGTCATTGACGCTGACACTTCCTACAACCTGTTGCTGGGACGACCATGGATCCACCAAAACTCCATCGTTCCCTCCACTCTCCATCAAGTCATGAAATACATTGACGAGAGCGGACAGGTTCGAACGTTGATCGCCGAAAGGCATCCGTTCAAAGGGTCGAGAACTATTTCACGGATTCCCTCTTATATGAGGAGAATAATGGAACCCCGCAACCAGAGGAGCCAGACTCTGGTAATGAAGCTGACACCGAGCCCGAAGAAGAAGAGTGCCTATAGGAGTTAGAACCACTTGTAAAGAGCACTAATAAGCTCGATGTTGATGCCACCGACGATGCAGGCGGTTGGTATATTAATGAAGACTTAGATTTCGCGTATTTTCCTGTGTATGAATCTGAGTCAATACCGTCGGATACTAGTACCGACATGGGCGAGGATGTATGGTCGGCAATGAATGCTCTGACATCATTGCATGTACCTATAAAATCATCCTTCGGGACGTACCATGATGATGGTGACGCGCAAGGATCTTCATTTATGGTTCCAGCCAGACAAAAGAGCCAGAGACCTATCCTCTTTGGACGAATCATGTCTGAACCAACGCCCCATGAAGAATCAGAAGGCGAGGATGAATCCCCCAGTTCAATCATTATGAACCGAGAACGCTCAAGATGATGAAGCGTATGGGGTACAATCTAATCAACAGGCCCGGGTTAAACTTCGGCAAAGGAAGGAGATCATTGCTTCGATCTTTTGTACCAAAAGGGAAACACCTGACTATTATCATCAGACCCGCCGGGGGTTGGGCTATGTATCAACCCCAGTGCCGTCAGCCTCTGATTCTGAGGAACCATCAGGCCATGATCACTCTTCAGACACGTCATCGTGGGAATCAGATGTCAGTATTGGCAACATCTTCAAAGGGCTTTCTGTAAACATGGTTTCAACAAGCCATCTGGAAGACGAAGACGAAGAAATGATCCAGTCGGATACAGACCCCTGGATCAAACATCTGAATGCTCTCTGGGATATCCGCTTTGAACAGCGTGAGCCACCCACAGAAGACAAGGTTGTTCAGATCAACCTAGGAGATGAAGCCAACCCCAAGCCCATCTTCATAAGTGACGGCCTGTCACCATCAGAGAAGAATGATCTAATATCTCTTATACAAGAGTATATAGACGTCTTCGCCTGGAATTACGAGGACATGCCTGGACTTGATCCTCAAGTGGCTATGCACCGCCTCAACATCAGTCCGGACGTAAAACCCGTCAAGCAACAGCAACGACGGTTTCGTCCCGAAATAATGGAGGCCATTCAATCAGAAGTCAAGAAGCTTATTGACTCCGGCTTCATCAGGGAGGAACAACATCCCGACTGGGTAGCTAACATCGTCCCCGTTGCTAAGAAGAACGGGAAGATCCGGATCTGCATCGACTTCCGCGATCTAAACGAGGCCTGCCCCAAAGACGAATTCCCATTGCCAATCACAGATGTCATGATTGACAATACCTGCGGATTCGAGCGAATGTCCTTCATGGACGGATTCTCAGGATACAATCAAATCAAGATGTACCCTGACGATGAAAAGCATACCTCCTTCAGGACACCTCTAGGAGTATACTGCTACACCGTCATGCCCTTCGGTTTAAAGAATGCAGGGGCAACATACCAAAGGGCCATGAATACCATTTTCCATCAGCAGATACGCAAAACGGTGGAATGTTATATCGACGACATCGCGGTGAAAAGTCGCATTAAAGGAGATCACATAGCTGATCTGAAGATGGTCTTCGACATCATGCGGGCTCATCAATTGAAGATGAATCCCACCAAGTCCTTCCTGGGGGTAGCCAGCGGCAAGTTCCTAGGGTTCGTTGTAACTTCCACAGGAATCCATTTGGATCCGGAGAAAGTCCGTGCTATCCAAGAGATGCAACCCCCCAGAAGCCTCAAGGAGCTCAGAGGATTGCAAGGACGATTGGCGTACATCCGCAGATTCATTTCAAATCTCTCTGGGAGATGCCAACCCTTCGCTAAGCTGATGAAGAAGGGAGTCTCGTTCATATGGGACGACGCTTGCCAGCAAGCATTCGAGGAGATCAAACGATACCTCACCCAACCACCAGTACTTGCAGCTCCGGTATCCGGAAAACCCTTCCTGGTGTACGTCCGATCGATGGATCATTCTTTGGGAGCTCTACTAGCTCAGAATGATGACCAAGGACGAGAACAAGCAATCTACTACCTCAGTAGAACGATGATCGGGGCCGAACATCGATACAACCCGATCGAGAAGGAGTGTTTGGCCTTGGTGTTCGCTATTCAGAAAATGCGACATTATCTGGTAGGCCAAACTATAAATGTCATATCAAAAGTCAACCCCCTGAGGTTGCTTATGACAAAGCCTTCATCATTGAATGGCCGGCTGGCAAAATGGGCTATATTGCTCTCTCAATATGAGATGCACTTCCTGCCACAGAAGGCCATTAAAGGACAAGCGGTGGCGGACTTCTTAGCTGAACACCCGGATCCGAGGGCAGCCAAACTTTATGAGGATCTCCCAGATGAGGTCGCCGAAGTATGCCTAACCCAGACATCGTTTGAAGGACAAGTATGGCAACTTTTCTTCGATGGTGCATCAAGGGCAAGCCCCAAGGGACACACAGTAGCGGGGTAGGAGTGGTACTCGTCTCCCCACAAAACTACGTGATCCCCCGAGCTATCTCGTTAACCGAGCCCTGTTCCAACAATGTGGCGGAATACAACGCTCTCCTGATCGGGATGCAATTCGCCGATGAGATTGGCGTTAAAAATCTCGAGGCGTACGGTGACTCCAAACTCATCGTCAGCCAAGTTCGCGGAGAGTATGAGGTCAGACATGAAGATCTAGTACCCTACTACGACGCGACAATCCACATGGCGGAAAAGTTTTCAAACTTCTACATCGACCATGTGCCGCGAAGCCGAAATGCGCATGCAGATGCCCTCGCATCTCTCGCAGCTTCCCTAGCTCTCCCAGCTGGAGCAATGGAGAAAGTATTCGTCTATAGCCATGACCTATACTGTCCAAAAATCCCCCCCGGAGACTACCCAGGGTCAACAGGAGATCGTCGCGGTAAAGAGACACTTGAAGTGTCAACCGATCCAGAGCTTAAAGACTGGCGATTCCCCTATATTGATTATGTCTTATACGGCATCCTGCCTGAAGACACCAAAGAGGCGGCCGCCATTCGGAGGAAAGCCCCCAAATTCTACTATAATGCGATCACGCGAACACTCTATCGTCGATCGCATGACGGGATCCTACTCCGGTGCCTCTCATCAAAAGAGGCCGCGAAATGTTGAAAGAAGCCCACGATGGCACATGTGGAGCTCATCAACCTGGTCCGAAGCTGGCAAACAGACTCCAAAGATTGGGGTACTACTGGCCCAAGATGGTCGCCGACGCCATCTCCCTCGCTAAGAGATGTCACGCCTGTCAAATACATGGCGATTTCATCCATCAAGCACCAGGGTATCTCCACTCTACGACCTCTACTTGGCCGTTCGAAATGTGGGGGATGGACGTGGTTGGCCCCATCAGCCCACCATCGTCGAAAGGACATCGGTTCATTCTAGCAATAACCGATTACTTCTCCAAGTGGGCCGAAGCTGTTCCTCTAAAAGAGGTAAAATCGTCTAACGTGATCAAGTTCGTGAAACATCACGTTATCTATCGCTTTGGTGTGCCTCGGCGGATCGTCCATGACAATGGACCCCAGTTCATCAGCCAGGCTTTCCAGAGATTCTGTGCCAAGTTCAGAATCCAGAGTGTGTCTTCAACGGCATACTATCCTCCCGCCAACGGCCTCGCGGAAGCTTTCAATAAGACTATTGGCAAGCTTCTTAAGAAATTCGTCTCGAAAAGTCAACGAGACTGGGACGATAAGCTGGGTGAATGCTTATGGGCATATCGCACGACCGTGCGAACCCCAACTAAAGCCACGCCATTTTCCTTGGTATACGGATGTGAAGCCGTGCTCCCACTGGAAATTCAAATTCCATCTCTACGCGTCGCCCTGACCGCCGAGATGACGACAGAGGAGAAGCATCGACAGCGACTCCAAGAACTGGAAGCCTTAGACGACAAGCGTCTGCAGGCCCAGCAGCAGATCGAGCTTTACCAAGCTCGCATTACCAGAGCCTTCAACAAGAAAGTCAAGACGCGAACTTTCAAGAAAGGCGACCTTGTCTTAGCCGTCCGGAGACCCATGGTCATGACGCACAAGACGAAGGGAAAATTCCAACCCAAATGGGAAGGACCATTTGTAGTAGAGTCGGTCTACTCGAATGGATCGTATCGTCTCATAACCTCTAATGGCGATACACTCATGATGCCAATCAATGGCAAATTCCTGAAGAAATACTATCCCTAGATGGTGTTCTTCTGTTGATCAAGTTAAAAATACACCTCTGATCGGAAAAACATCCAACGCCTCCGACGGCTAAGGATAGAGGAAAAATGTGGCATTAAGCCCAACATAAATCCTCGACAACTCATCATGCTGAGGGAAATAGCATGACTAGCCCAACTCAAACGGTAGTTGGTAAAGGCATCTCAAATCCGTTGATAGCTGAGGGTTTGCTAAAATCCTGCCGATCAAGTTAATACCACACCTCTGATCAAACATCCAACGCCTTCGACGGCTAAGGATAGAGGAAAACGTTGGCATCTAAGCCCAACATAAGTCCTCGACAACTCATCATGCTGAGGGGAATAGCATGACTAGCCCAACTCAAACGGTAGTTGGTAAAGGCACCTCAAATCCGTTGACAGCTGAGGGTTTGCTAAAAATCCTAAGTGGACCTGATTCCACTCTCTCCTCCAAAATCTCTTACCAATTCTCATCCATAGAATGGTAGGACCACAAAATGCAAACATTACTACGTTAAACACTATACCTCTGGTAATGAATACTCCTTGTCGAGTACAAGCCCTGCTTGTCACCTCTACATAGAGCAGCAAACTTCAAAATTGCCAAGTTAACACTATACCTCTGGCATTTCAAATTCCACTTGTCAATTCTCATCAATAGAATGACAGGTCCTCAAATTGCTCCTATCAAGAGCCAATTCTTGTCAAGTTAATATCACACCTCTGACAAACTACTGTTTAAGTTAACATTACACCTCTAAGCAGTATATCAGGTGCCCGTCAAGTTAATATTACACCTCTGACAGTCACCCTTTCTTCAGACTTCCATATCGAAGCTGGAATGGATGATGCCAAGTTAACACTACACTTCTAGCATCTGAGTCATTGCTAAGTTCAACAATACACCTATGGCTATGACCTTTCCTCGACTTCCTTAAGCCGAGACGAACGATGCCAAGTTAACACTACACTTCTAGCATCTGAGTCATTGCTAAGTTCAACAATACACCTATGGCTATGACCTTTCCTCGACTTCTTCAAGCCGAGACGACTAATGCCAAGTTCAACATTACACCTCTAGCATTACCCTCACTGTTAAGTTAAACATCACACCTATGACAGTGACACCCTCAGTTTTCCCTTATAAAACTGAGATGTCGATGAGTTAAGTTAATATCACACCTCTAACTCATGTCCTTGTCAAGTTAACATTACACTCCTGACAAGACTATTTCCAACCCGTTAAGTTAATATCACACCTCTAACGGTAAGGACTTCCCTAGATTCCCCCGCGAGTCTAGTTTCATTTGATATTCTCCCCGACAGAATATCGAATTCATTTTGGAGGCATTGTTGGTTAACATTACACCGATAAACAATGTTTCCATCAACATCCCCAGCTGATCTGAAATCAAGTTAAGCACAAATCCTTGATAAAAGTTCATCTTTCCTGGGGGTACGAACTCCACCTGTTACTTTCTTCCACAAAGTGGCAGGTCCACCAAAAATCACCTCTGTCAAGTTAAGCTTACACCTCTGACAGTGTCATGAAAGTTCTTGGAACAAGATCTTTCCTCAATACTTTTGACTTATTAAGATTATGATTATAATTTTGATAAAGATCAAAAGACTTCCTTGCTCCTACATGTCCAACCAAAGGCAAAGAGTTCGAGACAAAAGAAGTAAAAAGGAGGGTGTCACTTTTATTTATATCCAAAAAATATGAAAGTGATACAAAAACGCTCTCTTATACAAATAAGATTGAGCGTTACAAAAAAAGGGAGGAGAAGGCTAAAAATCTCGATCTGGTAGGGAACGGATGCGCTCCTGAGACGATGCATCTCATGCTGACGTGCCTTCTCAGCCTCCATCATCGCCTGGACCCGCAGCTCCTCTTCAGATAGGCAGGGTTTTTCAGCCAGCTGGGCTCGCAACGTCTCCAATCTGGAGAGATGAACAGACTGGCTCTCTTCAGCCCGTACCCTTGCAGCCTTCTGCTCCTCTAGCTTCTTCTGGAGGGCGACGAGCTTCTCTTCATTGACAGCTAGCATGGCTTTGGCCTTAGCAATGGCAGCCCGAGCGTTGGTAATAGCAAGCTCTGTGTTCTGCATGATAAGCTCAGTATCCCCTGAGTCTTCAATCAGCCTTTGGCATTCAGCCTGGGAACGCTCAAGGTTGCTGACCTCTTCGGCAATTTGTACTTCCACTTCCTGTCGCTCTTGCCTTTGGGCAGAAAGGAGGCTATCCAGGATGACTTGGGTTTCGTGGAGGGAGTCAGCTTCGTCTAAAGACTTCAGCTCTTTCAGGTCACTCTCCAACTGATCCACCACCCGCATACATGCCTGAGCAAGAGGAAGGCCCCCGACTAGCTCGATGTTCTCGGCCACATTCCCGAGAAATCTCCGGGCAAAGTCAAAAGAACGACGCCCAGAAAGGATAAAGTCGATGCACGATCGCATCGCTTCAAAGAACTGCCGCACCGTACTGCGCGTCAGGAAGTCCATGCTGTCATCACCCGGAACGCTCCCCGACCCCCTTTCTATCTCGGAAGAAGGGGTGTAGGCCGGCTCTTTTTGCACAGAAGTCATGCTGACTGTCGATACGGCAAGAGCGGAACCAGCCACTGGTGCTTCCGGAGGTGCTATCCCTGCTGGAACTTCCGCGACCAATGATAGAGTGGCAAGCACGATTTCCTCAGAAGCTTCATTTGAAGCTTGGGCTGTGCAATCTCCTGGGAGTGGACCTGCCATTGGACCCTCTACCCGAGCCTTCGTGACCTCAGTAGTGGCTTCCTCCTCTGGTAGAGTGGAAGGCTCCCCAGTACCAGCAGCTGCCCCCTCTGAGGGCATCTCAGCAGCTGAGGTCTCAATTCCCTGTGGCCGAGTCAACTCTCTCACCATCTCCTCAATATGCGAGGAGGTTGTAGCCTCGGCATTTCCGGTTGGCCCTGCAATATAAAATGAAGAATGTCAAGACATCTTCTTCAACATGTAAAGAAAAATTGGACAGGAGGTGGAAAGGGTACCTTCAACAGGAATAGCCGCCACTGGTGGTGCAGATGATGACTCGCCCACATACATTTCCTCCTCTGAGACATGGAAGAACTTGCTTTGATCAGGAGGAGCGGGTTCCTCGCTATAGTCGACTTTGTCCTCAAAGAGGCTTTCCCCTGAGAGCGAAGAAGACGACAGCTCAGGAAGCTCCGTAATCGGAGCCTTGCCTCCAATCACCCCAGTAGTAGGACTAGGGTCGACGGCCCTGGAACTAGAGATGAAGACGCCTGGAGACCCCAACTGCTGTGCCTCATCTCTCCCTTCATGAGCAGAAGGAGGTTTGAGCTGAGCTGAGGTTTCCGGAAGTTCAACATCTTCATCGCCCATTATGTCAATCTCCGGGGATTCGGCATCAGCAGCAATAACGGGTTGTTCGATGAACTCCCCTTCCTCCACAGCCTCGCGGTGCGACCTAGGAGCACGAACTAAAGGGAGGAAATCTTCCTCTTCCGGAGGTTCCTCAACTCTGACGACGTCTTCAGGAGGGGCCTCAACTCCAGCAGAGATAGCTCCGGATTGAGAGACTTCAGCCGCCAAGTCCCTCCTAACCTTCTTCGGGGCAGGCTCAATAACAGAAGTAGAGCGGTGATGACGCTTACTCGCCAACTGCTTAGACCTCTTTGCTGGTGGCTCCGCCCTCGTTGCTGGAGGCTCCTCTCTCGTCGCTGATGGCTCCGCCCTCGTTACTGATGGCTCATTCTTCGCTCGTGGCTCTGCCCTTGGCGGTCGTGGCTCTGTAGCTCGTGGCTCCCTCCTCGTCCTTCTCCCGACCTCCTTACAGGCTTTCCGGTACTGCTCTACGAGTCTCGTTGGTTTACCAGACTCTGTCCTTGTCTCGAGGCTTGCATTGATGCTCTCGATACATGAAGACGCCGGAAGAAAGTCTGGTGTCTGGACGGCTTGGAGTACCAAGTACAATAGCTTAGACTCATCTGGCACTTGGGCGCTTCAAGAGGTAGACGGAAGGTTGTTCCTGTCCCTCCAGCCACACTATAGTACCAGGCCCGAGCACCCTCGAACAAGTTCCCTTCGAAGGCGAGATAAGCATTTGGATTCCCGATATAGAGCTGGTCATAGCCGAACTGTCGAGCGAAGCGATTCGGCATGTATGGCTCAATGGTGCATGATGTCCCTTGTCGAAAAAGCATATACCCGGGCCGAATATTGAGCAACCACCAGAAGGCTCCCTGGGATAACCTCGTGAAATCATCAGGGCCTGCGGAATCGACAAGTAGATCGCCGTAGGATGCACCAGGGATCTGGAGAAGGCAACGATTGAGCTGATAGTTTGCCGGGGCTGAAAGACGCTTCCGGATATAATATATGTAAGGATCCTGCCACCTCGAACCCTCCAATCGCTGTATGAAGGGGACGGAGTCCTCCTTCCAACGCACCGCCGTCATCAAAGAGGGGCAGTGCATCACATACCAGGCCATAAGGTATGTGTAAGGCAGCTCAACCCGAGGATTGGGACGCTTCACCACTGGATTCCCCTCTGCGTCCGTGAGCGGCTTTCCCTCGGAATCCACAGTTTTTGGCGGCTCACAAAAGCTTTTAGCCAGTGCCCGCAGCCCGCTCTGAATACCAGCCACCACGGCCGGGAGAAGAGCTATAGGGTTGCCATGGGCCAGAAGCACCGCCGGGTACACCACGTCGGCAACTATAACTTCATGTGGCAGCGTGGGCACCACACAACGCTTTAGCCACAGCATCAGAAAGCCTGCCAGCAGCGCCCGATCGGAGATAGGAGTCCGGGCTTGGTGGTGGAAGCTTTCGAAAACCAAGTCAGGGTCGAAACCATCTTCGTTCGACTCTGTGGTGTAGAATTTCTCGGACATCTGATCAATCCGGTCTTCGATCTCCCTATCAGAGCTGGGCGTCAATCGGGTGATCAAGTGGTCTTTGGTGTTCACATTGTTGAACAAATAACTGGCCCAAGACAGGTACGTGACCCCCTGCGACCGCCATTTGGTGAGCTGACCGCAGATATGGAAGTGACATAGCACTTCCCAGTAGGTCTCATATATGAGGGGAAACTCCTCCTTCACGTAGCGAAGCTCCACGGCGGTCGGGACATATTCTTCATAGGGCATGTCCCCTGTTACCAGTCCTGAGACCTCGTGCATCTCGTGTAAGGCAAGGCCCATCTCCCCGACTGGAGTAAAGAACGTCCCCGTCAAGGGATTGTAACGTTCTAGGATCCCAAAGAAGTTTTGAGAACTTTGAGGGATCCCCCACTGTACGGCCCTGACCGCCGAGTACAGTCCTACACGCTTCAGCAAATCCCCGAGCTCGGTAAGGACAAAGCCAACCATCCTGCCCCACCAGTAATTCGCTGGGGAATAGATCCACCCATATGCACGGAACGCAACTGGATAGTCACCCTCCGCTGCCATGAACATGTTGAGGAAGGTGGAGCCAATGTGCGGTATCTCTCCAGACGGGATCTCCCTCTTGCGCGATCCAGGGAAAAGGCCGATAACCGACTCGTCATGGCCGTCATGACGGTGCACTTGGTGGTGGGAGCCCAGATCGCCAAGAGTAACCTCAGGAGCATATCGAGCGAGGTCAAACTCCATCTTCCGCGGGACGGACATATGCTGGTAATAGAACATAGGGTACATCCTATCCATGGCCGGGAGAAAGAACCTTCGGCCCCCTATTTGACGGAGCCATGTGTAAGTCCCTTCGTGCACGCGATGGCCGCCATCGTGGATATGATCCCCGAAGAAGAAGGCGGGCTTCTTCAGCTGGATGCCGTCATCCGTGACGAATGCTGCATCGGTCATCAGCACTCGAAGAGTCCTCATCTCGACATTCGAGAGCTTCTTCTCACGAGCCGGCGACTGGTCGGCAGTCACAGGGGCAGTCCTTTGCAGCACAAAGGTCAGGTTCCGGTCAGCTCCACCTACATGCCCAAAATGGCGTATCTTGGGGAGTGAAGTAGCAGGTTGCGGCGCTGCAAAAAGATGAAGACACTTAAGTCAGATGCTTTACCAAAAGTAAAGAAAAATACTAAGTGTTCTGCGTCCGAACGCAGAAAAGATACTGGACGCAGGAATCATCAAATCCGCGTCCAGACCCGCAAATCTGCGTCAAGAAGCACAGAACGCAAAGATTGAAGCCACTTATGAAATTCCAAGTACTTGGACTCAGACGCCAGATTCATCAAATTGGCGCCTGATGGCACAGAAACGCAAGGATCAAATCCGCGTTCTGCAAACCAAGACTTGTGTAATTTCAAAGTACCTGGACTCAGACGCCAGATTCATCAAATTGGCGCCTGATGGCACAGAAACGCAAGGATCAAATCCGCGTTCTGCAAACCAAGACTTGTGGAATTTCAAAAGTACTTGGACTCAGACGCCAGATTCATCAAATTGGCGCCTGATGACACAGAACGCAAGGATCAAATCCGCGTTCTGCAAACCAAGACTTGTAAAAAATTCAAAGCACTTGGATTCAGACGCCAGATTCATCAAATTGGCGCCTGATGACACAGAACGCGAAGATCAAATCTGCGTTCTGCAAAGCTGCGTCCAGAGACCTTCACAGTTAGAGAAATTCTAAGTGAAGGACCCGAAGCACAGGGCTCTTGGGTGTCAGATTATCTAATCCGCGCCCCGGTTATCATCCCAAAGACTGCGTCTGGGAATCAAACACGCTTTTAATAGTTTAAAGTCCTAAGGGTCAGTTCTGCCTAAGGCATACTACCTTGGAAGCCTTGGAGGACGAAGTCCTGCGCAGAGGAGGAGACGCCCCTCCGGGCCTCGGTGGTGGTCGCCTTTGAGGAGGAGGCGGTCGGCTTGGTCTTTGGTGCCATGGCGAGTTTGGTCTGAAGCTAGAAAAAGGAACAGAGGAAGAGAGTTTTCTTTTCTAAAATTCTCAGAGCAAGCGAATGCGGGGAAGAAGAGGAAGTTCTCCAAACAGTTGCCTTTTATAGGCACGGGGATACGCAGATATACGCGGCGCGTGACCCAAGGGACGCTGCAGCGAACCGTCGCTTGACGCGTGTAACAAAATCACTGCCGGTGACGAAGATCATGCGTCGCAACCCCGCCGCGAATCAGAAGCCGACACGTGGAGCAGTTCATTTAATGAACCGCGAGATCCGCGCGCCAAAAGGCGAAATTTCGCCGTTTCCCCAGGCCAGCTGGCGGCGTCATCATGACAGCGTAAAGTTCGCGCCCAGAAAACGCACCGGACATGCCCCGTCAGCATCTCCAAGAATGCTTTCTGAAGGTCGCGTCCCCTCTAAGGAGTTCGCGTCTGACCAACATCGCGTCTACCCTATAGACGCTGCGTCTTCAAAGTGGCTTCTACTTTTCAAAAAGAAGCCTGCGTCCAGTCTCCTGCGTCTGCTTTCAAAAAAGGAGCCTGCGTCCAGTCTCCTGCGTCTGCTTTCAAAAAGGAGCCTGCGTCCAGTTTCATGCGTCTGCAAGACAGTTCAACAGTACACTGGCGCCAACAGACAACCAACTACTCCTAGCCAAAAACGCACCCGTGACAGACTAAAAAGCAATTGGGGAGGTCTAGGCTGTGTATCTAGACACTCAACACGATCGACTCTGATGGCTTCTAAGAGTTCAACAGTACACTCACGAAGACCAAATTCGGATAAGGTCGAACCGAAGCATCAACAGTCCGGTCACAAAGGCGAACGCGGTTTAAGTCCAAAGTATTCCGAAATCCGTCCCATTCAACTGCGGAATATCGGAAACTTTGGAGGGGGTTCTGTAGGCTGTCTAAAAATGACTAACCAGGCAAGCCACCAAAGAAGCAGTCTCAAAGACGCAAAGGATTGAAGCCCGCGTCTCAACTTCAAGACGCGTCGGCCTGAAGCCCGCGTCTCAACTTCAAGACGCGTCGGCCTGAAGCCCGCGTCTTAAACATCAAAGCGCGTCGGCCCGAAGCCCGCGTCTCAATATCAAGGCGCGTTGGCTCAACGCCCGCGTCTCAGCATCCAAGACGCAAGGGACTGAAGCTTGCGTCTCAGCATCCAAGGCGCGTCCGGCCTGAAGCCCGCGTCTCAGCATCAAGGCGCGTTTAGTCTGAAATCCGCGTCTCAGTTACAACCGCCCAGATCGTGGGGAGCCAGTTACCGCGCGTATCGCGGGTAACGGCCCTCATTCAGGCGCATTTTTAGGGGCACGATCACCCCTAAGACCCCTATAAATAGCCCTGTTAGCTATGAACGATGGGTCGAAGATTTGGATTCAGTGGGAGAAGAAGGTCGAGTGATCAATTAAGGTCGGCATTTTTGAATCCAGAGGGTCACAAGATCAAGGCATCGAGAGAGAGAAGCCCGACGTCAACGACCGAGAGAGAAGAGATTCTTCAACAGGCTTACTGAGTACTAGCCTATCTTCGCCTACCTCCTCTTTGAGAGTTTGGTAGCCGGAGCTGAGTTACTCCCCTACCGGCCGAAGAGAAGACCCCCGACGGTCCAGGACGGTCATCTGGTCAACGGAGAACAAGATTCACTCTCCATCGCCACACGAAGAACCCAGCCTTAAACAAAGGGAAGATCCAAGCATCCTCCCTCCCTTGTAGTCGGAATATTGTTTTGTTGTAATCTTTCAACTGATTCAAGGAAATTTTACGGCAAAATCTCTTTTCCGTACCGAACAGGGTCGGGGAAACATGCGGATATCGATATGTGTTTGTGTTTACAGTGGTATTAGGTATATTGTACAATCATGTTCCGGTCTGACCTGAGGCCTCCAGGGGACCGAGGGGAGAGCTGGCTCCCTTATTCTGTTATTATAGGGCATACATAAGTCCCTCCTGTTAGGCCTTGCGGCTGGTTCCGTCACCATGCAACGGAACACCCTGGACCGTGGTCCCGGGCATGCACGGGACCCACTGTAAACATAGTTCGTTGATACAACCGCTGTTTCCAATAACAACCTCGACTTGCTTATATATGGATGTATGTGAGTTGGCCGTACACCGAGCCACATACCTAGATATATGGGCAAGACGAGTAATAATAAAGTGTCATAATAACCGGCTCTTTAAGTTGTAAGTAGAGGTATGTGGAATGGGACGCATACCAAAGCCTACATCTTAAATAGCTATGAATTTGTGCTGTGCCTTACCGTATTTGCTTTTCCCGGACTTTATATCGGATTTCATGTTTTATGAGTATTATGATATGACTACCTTGTAGCTCGTCCTTGGTTTTATTCTGATTTCCTGTTTTATGATTATCATGTCATATCTATTCTTACCTGCTCTATCCTATCTGCCTCCTGAGTATTCCCACTTGATATATGCATTATTGTGCTCACCCTGCTTCACCACTTGGTTTTGCTTCTACACTCGCCTGGGAAGTATCATTTGACTCCCCTGGATTCTCACGTCCAGGTCTTGGAGCTGGAGCGAGTGGATTTACCCCTTCGCTGCTCAGAGTGGCGCAGCGGGTAGCGTGGATCTCCAGCCGACCGTCCAGAGCCACATCCTTCCAGGCCCCCTGTGTGCCTCTCGAGTTTCTTCTTAGTAAACTCGTGAGTGCTCTTTCCTATTCATACTTGTACAGTTCCTTGCATACTTGTATGTGAGCTCCCTTTTATACTGTTCATTTATGTATATTCCTTGTACTCTCGCATTTGCGCTTGTATGTGATGTTATATTCTTGTAATATTCATCACTCCTGGTGATAGCTCTGTGATTGTATATATATATGTGTTGGAATGTATAATGCACCATTTGCTTCCGTACTCTGATTCTTGTCTGTACTGATGCTTAGCGTATATACGGGAGGGTAGTTCTGACCTACGTATATACGTCGCAGTGACGTCCCCGTATCGCCGGGATCGGGGCGTTACAGGTTGGTATCAGAGCTTAGGCTCTAACTTCCTCAGTACGTCCAGAGGGCAAATTAATGGTAAAGAAATTTGCAACTGGAATACTTGAGTCTTGGTTATACATTCCAACTACAAGTGCGGAGTTATCTATTTCTTGACTATCTTTCCTTTGATTTCAAATCCCTCCTTGACTATCCTTCCTTTGATTCCAAATTCCTCCTATCCTTTCCCTGTTTTGGTTTTATGAAGCCTTATACTATTTTAAGATATGACTAGACTAGAGAGGTAGTGGCTGGTCAGAAGGAAGCTATTATGTGATCTCTTCGGCCAATTTATGAAGCTTGGTATTCTCCAGATCGATCTTGATCTGGCTATCTTTCAGAGGACAGCAGTCGGATTCTTAATTATCGGTCTTCTTTATTATGCTCAGGATATTCGGAGTTTTCTTTATTCACAGCCACGACATCATCAGTATTATTCAGCATTATTCTAAAGATTTATTACACAGCCACGACATCATCAGCCGGAAATGCAGAGTATGATTATTATTCAGTTGACTTGAGAGCCCTACCTATAGTGCTTCGTATCTTAATTAGTATAAATTCCACCCTTGTCCCCTTTGTATTCAATTTGCCCCTTAACGAAATTGCGAGGACGCAATTTTTTGTAAGGTGGGTGGATTGTAATACCCCGTTCCCGGAATACGTACTTAGTTGCGTATTCAGATTTTCCGATCGTATTTTTCGATTTGTTTCCTGTATTTGTTTTGCTTTATGAATTCCTTATATGATTGTTTTGTCTTGGATTTGGATTCGTGGACTCGGAGTCAGTCCCAGTCCGAACCAGGAACTCGATTATAGTATATTATTCGATTTGGTCTTTCCGGTAATTAGATTTGACCGATTTTAGTTTTAAATATTATTTTCCATTATTATATATTTTCTATGATTTTCTAGATTTTTCTGGAATTAAAATGAATTTCTTCAAAACCGGTGTCGGCCAGTGCCGCTGACCGATTCCTGGATTTTTAATTCTCAAACAGTTAGGAATTTCATGATGGTCCTTTAGACATTATCTCTTAGAATCATATTTTCTACCTACATACTTTTTCTGAGGATTTTATGAATTTATGAAAATTCCTTCGGAGTCGGTAGTTAACTGATTCCAGGATTTTAGTTTACAATCGGAATTGAATTTCTGAATTCCGCTTTCACTTTACTTCTTAAAACTATATTTTATTCTTTAATGCATTTTCTGGGATTTTTCGGAATTTATCAAAATCCGGCCGACCCGGGGTAGACCGGTATCGGCGGTTGGCTTCTGGATTTTTAATTTGAAAACGGGATTTTATTTCTGAAAACCGATTTCATATTATTCCTCAGGATGACGTTTTCTACCTCCGGGTATTTTTGGGGATTTTTTCGGGAACAGTCGATTTTTCAACCTTATTATTATATTATTATTTTTAAATCTTTCTTTCTTTCTTTTCCTTTCTTTCCTTCCTTTTCCCACCGACTCCAGCAGCCCACGCGTCCCCATGTGGTGACACCACCCCCTCTCCCATCCATCAATCTCTCTCTCTCTTTTTCTTTCTTTTCTTTCTTTTTCTTTTTCTTTCTCTTTTTCCTTCTTCCCTTTTCTTCTTCTTCTTCTTCTTCTTCCTCTCCTGCGTGGGCGACACCCAACCAAGCTCACCGCCGGCGCCTCCGGCCACCACGACGCGGGCGAAGACCCCAAAGCCCCGGCCATCTCCTTCCTCTTTCTCTCTTTTTCTTTTTCTTTCCTTTTCTTTCCTTTTTCATTTTCTTCCCTCTCTTCCTCCCGGATCCGGCCACCACCTCCATCGCCGGCTCCCCTCTCCACCGGCGCTGCCCCGGCGAGGGCAGACCGCCGCCGGCGTAAGGCCGGCGGCCTTGGGCGTGACCAGGGGGCCTGAGGCCCCCTGTGCGCAGTTGTGGAGGGGGCAGCAGCCCCCTCCTTCTTCTCGTTGGGGTGGCCGGCGCCACCCAGTCCGGGCGCCGCCGGCGCCCTGCCGGCGGCCGTGGGCGGCCAGGGGCCCGCCTGGGCCCCTGTGCGAGGGCTGAGGGGGGCAAAGCCCCCTCTTTCTGTGCTGAGAGGGGGCAGCAGCCCCACTGCCCCCTGTCCTCTCTCTCTTTCTCTTTCTCTCTCTATCCTGCTCTCTCTTTCTCTCTCCCCTGTTCTCTCTCTCTCTCTTGTTCCCTCTCTCTCTCTCTCATCTCCCTCTCTCTCTCATTCTCTCTCACTGCAACCTCTCTCTCTCACTGTTTCTCTCTCCTCTCTCTTTCTCTCTCCTCTCTTTCTCACTCTAGCTCTCTCTCTCTCCTCTCTTTCTCACTCTAGCTCTCTCTCTCTCTCCCTCTCAACCGCACCCTCTCTCTCTCCTGATTCTCTCTCTCTCTCATCATCTACTTCTCTCTCCCTAAAATTACTCTCAAGACTTTCTCTCTCTAGACTTTCTCTCTCTAAACCTCTCTTTCTCTCTCCTCTTCACTCTACATATTTATATCAGGTTTTGTGGCGCATCCCAAGCTTCCGTGGAGTTCGGATATTTCGGTATATTGGTGACTCAGGCGAGTGTTCTCACTCGCTACCCTCTTGCTTTACCATTCCATTGATTATGATAGTATTCTCGCTCTAGTCTTCATGTATTGTATTTCATGCTTTATATCTTTATTGCTTTATGCTATGCGTGGCCGACCCTTCGTGGTCGTTGGACTTGTTGGACTTGGGACCATTGCTTTTACATTACCACTTGACATTATTTTAGACTTGTCAGTATGTGCTACCATTTATCATATGTATATCACTTGGCAACTGTGTTATCATCTAACCACCTGCCATGCCACTATTTGGCAAGACCCTTTTATTATGTCATGACTTACCTGACTACTATCCCTTCTTGATGTGCTTGGTTGTTTACTAAATATCACCACTCTGTCATGCTATCACTTGACACCCAGCATGATGACTTGACTTGTGATTATCATCTTTACGGGGACCTTGACTTATGATTCTGTGTCATGATCAGTGACCTGTTTTCCTGCTTTACATGCAGTGACCTGACTATATAGTATTTATGTACTCCTGATTCCTGATCATGTCTATTTCCTGTTTTTCCCGTAAAGTGATAATTAAACTAATGAATCCTAAAAAGGACCAACTTGTATTGGGTCGGGGGGAAACATGCGGATATCGATATGTGTTCGTGTTTACAGTGGTATTAGGTATATTGTACAATCATGTTCCGGTCTGACCTGAGGGCCTCCAGGGGACCGAGGGGAGAGCTGGCTCCCTTATTCCTGTTATTATAGGGCATACATAAGTCCCTCCTGTTAGGCCTTGCGGCTGGTTCCGTCACCATGCAACGGAACACCATGGACCGTGGTCCCGGGCATGCACGGGACCCACTGTAAACATAGTTCGTTGATACAACCGCTGTTTCCAATAACAACCTCGACTTGCTTATATATGGATGTATGTGAGTTGGCCGTACACCGAGCCACATACCTAGATATATGGGCAAGACGAGTAATAATAAAGTGTCATAATAACCGGCTCTTTAAGTTGTAAGTAGAGGTATGTGGAATGGGACGCATACCAAAGCCTACATCTTAAATAGCTATGAATTTGTGCTGTGCCTTACCGTATTTGCTTTTCCCGGACTCTATATCGGATTTCATGTTTATGAGTATTATGATATGACTACCTTGTAGCTCGTCCTTGGTTTTATTCTGATTTCCTGTTTTATGATTATCATGCCATATCTATTCTTACCTGCTCTATCCTATCTGCCTCCTGAGTATTCCCACTTGATATATGCATTATTGTGCTCACCCTGCTTCACCACTTGGTTTTGCTTCTACACTCGCCTGGGGAGTATCATTTGACTCCCCTGGATTCTCACGTCCAGGTCTTGGAGCTTGGAGCGAGTGGATTTACCCCTTCGCTGCTCAGAGTGGCGCAGCGGTAGCGTGGATCTCCAGCCGACGTCCAGAGCCACATCCTTCCAGGCCCCCTGTGTGCCTCTCGAGTTTCTTCTTAGTAAACTCGTGAGTGCTCTTTTCCTATTCATACTTGTACAGTTCCTTGCATACTTGTATGTGAGCTCCCTTTTATACTGTTCATTTATGTATATTCCTTGTACTCTCGCATTTGCGCTTGTATGTGATGTTATATTCTTGTAATATTCATCACTCCTGGTGATAGCTCTGTGATTGTATATATATATGTGTTGGAATGTATAATGCACCATTTGCTTCCGTACTCTGATTCTTATCTGTACTGATGCTTAGCGTATATACGGGAGGGTAGTTCTGACCTACGTATATACGTCGCAGTGACGTCCCCGTATCGCCGGGATCGGGGCGTTACAGGTTGGTATCAGAGCTTAGGCTCTAACTTCCTCAGTACGTCCAGAGGGCAAATTAATGGTAAAGAAATTTGCAACTGGAATACTTGAGTCTTGGTTATACATTCCAACTACAAGTGCGGAGTTATCTATTTCTTGACTATCTTTCCTTTGATTTCAAATCCCTCCTTGACTATCCTTCCTTTGATTCCAAATTCCTCCTATCCTTTCCCTGTTTTGGTTTTATGAAGCCTTATACTATTTTAAGATATGACTAGACTAGAGAGGTAGTGGCTGGTTCAGAAGGAAGCTATTATGTGATCTCTTCGGCCAATTCTATGAAGCTTGGTATTCTCCAGATCGATCTTGATCTGGCTATCTTTCAGAGGACAGCAGTCAGATTCTTAATTATCGGTCTTCTTTATTATGCTCAGGATTTTCGGAGTTTTCTTTATTTCACAGCCACGACATCATCAGTATTATTCAGCATTATTCTAAAGATTTATTACACAGCCACGACATCATCAGCCGGAAATGCAGAGTATGATTATTATTCAGTTGACTTGAGAGCCCTACCTATAGTGCTTCGTATCTTAATTAGTATAAATTCCACCCTTGTCCCCTTTGTATTCAATTTGTCCCTTAACGAAATTGCGAGGACGCAATTTTTTGTAAGGTGGGTGGATTGTAATACCCCGTTCCCGGAATACGTACTTAGTTGCATATTCAGATTTTCCGATCGTATTTTTTCGATTTGTTTCCTGTATTTGTTTTGCTTTATGAATTCCTTATATGATTGTTTTGTCTTGGATTTGGATTCGTGGACTCGGAGTCAGTCCCAGTCCGAACCAGGAACTCGATTATAGTATATTATTCGATTTGGTCTTTCCGGTGATTAGATTTGACCGATTTTAGTTTTAAATATTATTTTCCATTATTATATATTTTCTATGATTTTCTAGATTTTTCTGGAATTAAAATGAATTTCTTCAAAACCGGTGTCGGCCAGTGCCGCTGACCGATTCCTGGATTTTAATTCTCAAACAGTTAGGAATTTCATGATGGTCCTTTAGACATTATCTCTTAGAATCATATTTTCTACCTACATACTTTTTCTGAGGATTTTATGAATTTATGAAAATTCCTTCGGAGTCGGTAGTTAACTGATTCCAGGATTTTTAGTTTACAATCGGAATTGAATTTCTGAATTCCGCTTTCACTTTACTTCTTAAAACTATATTTTATTCTTTAATGCATTTTCTGGGATTTTTCGGAATTTATCAAAATCCGGCCGACCGGGGGTAGACCGGTATCGGCGGTTGGCTTCTGGATTTTAATTTGAAAACGGGATTTTATTTCTGAAAACCGATTTCATATTATTCCTCAGGATGACTTTTTCTACCTCCGGGTATTTTTGGGGATTTTTCGGGAACAGTCGATTTTTCAACCTTATTATTATATTATTATTTTTAAATCTTTCTTTCTTTCTTTTCCTTTCTTTTCCTTCCTTTTCCCACCGACTCCAGCAGCCCACGCGTCCCCATGTGGTGACACCACCCCCTCTCCCATCCATCAATCTCTCTCTCTCTTTTTCTTTTTCTTTTCTTTCTTTTTTTCTTTTTCTTTCTCTTTTTCCTTCTTCCCTTTTTCTTCTTCTTCTTCTTCTTCTTCCTCTCCTGCGTGGGCGACACCCAAACCAAGCTCACCGCCGGCGCCTCCGGCCACCACGACGCGGGCGAAGACCCCAAAGCCCCGGCCATCTCCTTCCTCTTTCTCTCTTTTTCTTTTCTTTCCTTTTCTTTCCTTTTTCATTTTCTTCCCTCTCTTCCTCCCCGGATCCGGCCACCACCTCCATCGTCGGCTCCCCTCTCCACCGGCGCTGCCCCGGCGAGGGCAGACCGCCGCCGGCGTAAGGCCGGCGGCCTTGGGCGCGACCAGGGGGCCTGAGGCCCCTGTGCGCAGTTGTGGAGGGGGCAGCAGCCCCCTCCTTCTTCTCGTTGGGGTGGCCGGCGCCACCCCAGTCCGGGCGCCGCCGGCGCCCTGCCGGCGGCCGTGGGCGGCCAGGGGGCCCGCCTGGGCCCCTGTGCGAGGGCTGAGGGGGGCAAAGCCCCCCTCTTTCTGTGCTGAGAGGGGGCAGCAGCCCCACTGCCCCCTGTCCTCTCTCTCTCTTTCTCTTTCTCTCTCTATCCTGCTCTCTCTTTCTCTCTCCCTGTTCTCTCTCTCTCTTGTTCCCTCTCTCTCTCTCTCATCTCCCTCTCTCTCTCATTCTCTCTCACTGCAACCTCTCTCTCTCTCTCACTGTTTCTCTCTCCTCTCTCTTTCTCTCTCCTCTCTTTCTCACTCTAGCTCTCTCTCTCTCTCTCCCTCTCAACCGCACCCTCTCTCTCTCTCCTGATTCTCTCTCTCTCTCATCATCTACTTTCTCTCTCCCTAAAATTACTCTCAAGACTTTCTCTCTCTAGACTTTCTCTCTCTAAACCTCTCTTTCTCTCTCCTCTTCACTCTACATATTTATATCAGGTTTTGTGGCGCATCCCAAGCTTCCGTGGAGTTCGGATATTTCGATATATTGGTGACTCAGGCGAGTGTTCTCACTCGCTACCCTCTTGCTTTACCATTCCATTGATTATGATAGTATTCTCGCTCTAGTCTTCATGTATTGTATTTCATGCTTTATATCTTTTATTGCTTTATGCTATGCGTGGCCGACCCTTCGTGGTCGTTGGACTTGTTGGACTTGGGACCATTGCTTTTACATTACCACTTGACATTATTTTAGACTTGTCAGTATGTGCTACCATTTATCATATGTATATCACTTGGCAACTGTGTTATCATCTAACCACCTGCCATGCCACTATTTGGCAAGACCCTTTTATTATGTCATGACTTACCTGACTACTATCCCTTCTTGATGTGCTTGGTTGTTTACTAAATATCACCACTCTGTCATGCTATCACTTGACACCCAGCATGATGACTTGACTTGTGATTATCATCTTTACGGGGACCTTGACTTATGATTCTGTGTCATGATCAGTGACCTGTTTTCCTGCTTTACATGCAGTGACCTGACTATATAGTATTTATGTACTCCTGATTCCTGATCATGTCTATTTCTGTTTTTCCCGTAAAGTGATAATTAAACTAATGAATCCTAAAAAGGACCAACTTGTATTGGGTCGGGGGAAACATGCGGATATCGATATGTGTTTGTGTTACAGTGGTATTAGGTATATTGTACAATCATGTTCCGGTCTGACCTGAGGGCCTCCAGGGGACCGAGGGGAGAGCTGGCTCCCTTATTCCTGTTATTATAGGGCATACATAAGTCCCTCCTGTTAGGCCTTGCGGCTGGTTCCGTCACCATGCAACGGAACACCCTGGACCGTGGTCCCGGGCATGCACGGGACCCACTGTAAACATAGTTCGTTGATACAACCGCTGTTTCCAATAACAACCTCGACTTGCTTATATATGGATGTATGTGAGTTGGCCGTACACCGAGCCACATACCTAGATATATGGGCAAGACGAGTAATAATAAAGTGTCATAATAACCGGCTCTTTAAGTTGTAAGTAGAGGTATGTGGAATGGGACGCATACCAAAGCCTACATCTTAAATAGCTATGAATTTGTGCTGTGCCTTACCGTATTTGCTTTTCCCGGACTTTATATCGGATTTCATGTTTTATGAGTATTATGATATGACTACCTTGTAGCTCGTCCTTGGTTTATTCTGATTTCCTGTTTTATGATTATCATGCCATATCTATTCTTACCTGCTCTATCCTATCTGCCTCCTGAGTATTCCCACTTGATATATGCATTATTGTGCTCACCCTGCTTCACCACTTGGTTTTGCTTCTACACTCGCCTGGGGAGTATCATTTGACTCCCCTGGATTCTCACGTCCAGGTCTTGGAGCTTGGAGCGAGTGGATTTACCCCTTCGCTGCTCAGAGTGGCGCAGCGGTAGCATGGATCTCCAGCCGACCGTCCAGAGCCACATCCTTCCAGGCCCCCTGTGTGCCTCTCAAGTTTCTTCTTAGTAAACTCGTGAGTGCTCTTTTCCTATTCATACTTGTACAGTTCCTTGCATACTTGTATGTGAGCTCCCTTTTATACTGTTCATTTATGTATATTCCTTGTACTCTCGCATTTGCGCTTGTATGTGATGTTATATTCTTGTAATATTCATCACTCCTGGTGATAGCTCTGTGATTGTATATATATATGTGTTGGAATGTATAATGCACCATTTGCTTCCGTACTCTGATTCTTGTCTGTACTGATGCTTAGCGTATATACGGGAGGGTAGTTCTGACCTACGTATATACGTCGCAGTGACGTCCCCGTATCGCCGGGATCGGGGCGTTACAGAGAGGGTAAGAGACAATGGATCAAACGCAAACACAAAGATATGTTTCGAGGTTCGAGCCCCTAGCTCTACGTCCCCGCCTTCACCGAGAAGGATTTCTAATCCACTAACTTGTCCACCTAGGACTCCCACCGAGGAGGATTTGTACAACTGGGAATACCGAACTCCTCTTTCAACCTATACAACCTCCACCGAGGCTATACAAACACAATCCACCTCTACCGAAGAGGGATTAGGCCCGTAGCCAAACAACCACAAATCACCTCTACCGAAGAGGGATACAAAAAGCAAACTCCACCTCTCATTAGAGGAAGCAAATCAACAATCTCAACCTCTACCAAAGAGGGAGCAACCCAACAATGAAAGGGTTTACAACTTGGTGGTATCTTTCAACCACAAACAAATGATCCTAATAGAATAGGATAGAAGATATAGCTCAAGTGTGGAAAATCAAGGTGTTTTTGGAAATCAAATAACAAAGAAAAACTACTTGAGAAATCTCTTGTAAATGATAGAAATGAATAGAAATGAAAATCCAACACAATATCCCAAAAACCTAGTTTTCTTGATTTTTCCAAAACCCTTGAAAACAAAACAAAGAATAGCAATTTGATTCAAAAACTTTTTGTTTAAAACACTAGAAGAGATCTGGAATTTTTGGCTCTGAAAATCTTCACCAAAAACTCAAAGCAATGGGGGTATTTATAGCCCCAAAATAAAACTAGCCGTTAGGCTGAATTCTCAGCCTGAGACGGCTGGCGGTCGACCGCCAACGGTCATAAATATGACCGTTGGAGGAACCCGGTCGACCGCCCAAAAACAGAGAGCAAAGCTCTCTGGCCGGTCGACCGTGACCTGTGCCTGGCCAACGTGCACAAGTCTGTGCACATCGGTCGACCGACCGGTCGACCGACTCTGGATCCCGGTCGACCGGCCCGGTCGACCGCCAGAGCCTGGTAGGCAGCAATTTGGGTCAGAAAAACTTGTTAAAAAATATTCTAATAAATTCCATAAATCTACTAAAAATCCATAAAAATAGTTTTATCATATTACATGGATATACAAACATGTGATAAATATTTCAAGACAAATATCAAACATTTTGAACCATTTTTGTGTCTTGCAAATATTATCAAAAACCAAAAACTGTATTTTACCAAACTTGGATTTTTCAATAGGAAAACTGATTTTCCTAAAATACATTGAAATACAAAAATATGATATTTAAACACATTGAAGCATGTTGCATATGGACATAAGTCCAATATACATGAAACATATATATATATATATCATAGTTTTTGTCTTTAATTTCAAAATAATATTTTGTTAAAAATACCAAAACATAAAACACATGAATAGGTATATCAAACTAAGTTTGTATAAGTCATGAAGCATGTATGTATATAGAATACATCTAATATACATAAAAAACAAAGTAACTTGTTTTGATCTACTATTCATGAAAACTAATATCCAAAAACATAAAACTTGTGTGTGTTGTGAACTTGAGCATATCAACTATCTAATCTTTACAAATGGATCTAAACACACTAAACTATGGATACCTAAGTCTTCTTAACGATCTTCCATCTTCAAGTCGACTCGATCCAAAACCGTGATCCACGAGCGAGTGCAATGAATGATCTTGAAGCTCGGACTCTGGAATCACCATGTGAAAGCTTTCAAACTCCTTGTTGAAGCTAATCACCAACTAATATCTTGGTTAATGATATGAAACTAAACATCACAAGATTATTAGTAAACATAACTACATGAGTTAATCAACATCAAAAGTAGAGTGAAGGCCACTGGGCTAACAGAGTTATGGAGACAAAGTTTTTGGTAAAGGCATCTGCGTTAGCGCCGCACTTTCTGTCCCATAATGTTAACGTCAAGATGTTTCGCGTGATTTTTTGAGAAATTGGGTTCTGGGTCTCGTATCTGCAAAGAATCCGATTTAATCTCCTTGGGCTAAACAATTAATCCTTCAAAATTTGAATTAATTGGGCTTAATGGGGGTGTTTCTTCTCCTTCACCATTAAATAAAAATTTGCATACCATTAAACAAAAAGAAAGTCAAATAGTAGAGTTCTATGTGGAAATGTGTAGTATGTACAAAATTAATGAATAATCAATATTCTATATGTTTTGAATAACACATCTCGTGATAAAGAAGTAAGTGATGGGACAGTATGAGTCTGTGTGTGGTGCCAACCTTACTAACAGCAAAGAAAGATGAGAGTTTGTGCATATGTGTAGATAGTCGAGCTATCAACAATATCATAATCTGCTACATATTTTCTATATCCCGCTTAGATAATATGATTGATAGATTGGGGGGGCCAAAGGTGTTTTCCAATATCAATCTTCGCAGCGGTTATCATCGTATTCGAATTAGATCTGGTGACGAGTGAAAGACGACATTTAAGACTAAGGAAGGTTTATACAATTGGCTGGTGATGCCCTTTGATTCGTCAAATGCTTCAAGTACTTTCATGCAGCTTATAAATCAGGTACTAAAACCATTTCTTGGAAAATTTATGATCATCTACTTTGATGATATTTTAGTTTACAATCAAAATGAAGAGGAGCATATGGGGCATCTGTGAGAAGTGCTAATAGTCTTACAAAAAAATAAGCTGTTGTGAACATGAAAAAGCGCAACTTTATAATAAACGCACTCATATTCTTGGGATTTTTGGTTAGTTCTGAAGGGATTCATATTGATGAGGAAAAGGTAAGAGTGATTCGAGATTGGCTTATTCGAAGATCGCCACCGGAGTGCAAAGTTTTCATGGGTTAGCAACATTTTATCATCGATTTATCTGAAATTTTATTAGTTTAGCCGCTCTAATGACTGATTGTATGATGAAAGACTCGTTTCAATATAATGAGGAAGGTGACAAAGCTTTTGCAATGACCAAGGAGAAGTTCACTACTGCTCCAATGCTAGTGATGCCTAACTTTGAGAAGGTGTTTGAACTTGAATATGATGCTTGCGGAATGGCATTGGAGGTGTTCTCAAGAAAAGCAACCTATTACTTTCATGAGCGAGAAGTTGAACAGAGTCAAGCAGAAGTTGTCTAACTAGGAAAAGACTTTATGCAGTATTCAGATCTTTGAATAGATGTGAGCGCTATCTAGTTTTAAAATAAGTTTGATATTCATTCGGATCATCAATCCTTATAGTACTTCAAGAATCAGAAGCATATCAACAAAATGCATGCCAGGTGGACAACATATTTTGAGCAATTCACTTTTACTATTAAGCATAAATTTGTGTTCGTAACAAAGTAGCTGGTGCATTGAGTCATAGGGGCTGTTTGGTTAGGGGTGGAAGTGGGGAAGTAGTACCCCTGACCAAACAGCCCTGTGACTCAACGCACCAGCTACTTTGTTAAGAACACAATTTATTGAGTTTTCCCTTTGGAGTTGGGAATCAGTTAGTGAGTTTTTCGGTATTTGGATGTTGTTGAGAAGTGTTATTTGAAAAATGTTATGTTTTTCCCTGTGTCTGCATGGTAATGTGAAAGTAAAAGTGAAAAAGTTCACCACAAAATTGGCCGTAAAATAATATTAAAATAAAAATTAATTAAGAAAAATAAAAAAAATAATTGTAATTAGAATGCAATTGAAATTTATATGATCACAAATTAATAGTTTTGAGTTACAACTTATTACAAATGAAATTTATAAGACCACAAAATTAACTGTAGCACCTTGAAAGTGAGAAAGTGATTGTGTAAAAGAGAGAAGAGAAAAGGAAAAGGGATTTTCTCATTTTTTTCTTTTCCGGTGTTTGGATAGATAGGGAAGTGAGCAATTATACTTCCCCATTTTCTTACATCCACCCACTTCCTTGCAACCAAACACGCCCATGAGCAAGCTTGTTGGTTATTTTACAAGGACAAGATCATCAGGTTCGAATGCTTGAAGGTATTGTATGAGCATAATGCAAATTTTGCAAGAACTAAGTGTGTAAATGACCAGCATGTTGGAGATTTTCCTGTGAGATGGGTGGCTACATTTTTAAAGGAATAAACTATGCATCCCTAGTATTTCCTTGATGGAGAAGGTAATTAGAGATTTACATGGTGGGAGGCTTGAAGGAAATCTGCGGATAGACTACAGGGAGTGTGGAGAACATATATTATTGGTCACGGTCGAGGAGAGATATAGTTATCATAGCGAGGAGTTGTCATGTCTGCCAAGTTGCACAAGGTCAAGCTCAAAATACAGCTTTGTACTTTCCTTTGCCCTATACGAGAGGATCTGAATATGAATATTGTATTAGAACTTCCTCGTACGCATAGAGTATGGATTTAGTATTTGTTGTAGTAAACATGTTTTAAAGATGACAAATTTTATTCCCTTGTCGAAAGACTTCAGATGCCTCTCATTACGACAAAGCTTTTCTTCCAGGAGATTGTAAGACTGCATGGTGTACCACGTTCCATTGTATAAGATCGAGATGGTAAGCTCTTGGCTACTTTCTGGATGACATTGTGGCGTAGGTTCGATACTTTCTTGAAATATAAGAGTATTGCACATCCTCAAACAGATGGTCACATAAAGGTTGTAAATCGTACTTTAGGGAATCTGAGTCGGAGTATTTGTGGAAATAAACCTAAGCAATGGGATCAGGTTTTACCGCAAGTAGTATTCACTTATAATAATATTGTTCACAGTTTCATTGTTATGTCTACTTTTGTTGTTGTTTACAGAAAAGTGACATGCCATGCTTTCAACTTTGTTTAATTACTTGTTATAGAGAAGGTTAGTGGTGCAGCCAATGCTATGACAGAATAAGCGCAATCTGCTCAGGAAGAGTTAAAGAGAAGCTAGAACAAGCTAATCCCAAATACAAAGCTGCAACTGATAAGCATATATGCAGGAGAAAGTGTTTGTTGAAGGAGATATGATTATGGTGTGTCTGTGCAAGAAGTGCAAGGAGAGATTGCTAGCTGGGTCTTATAACAAGCTGGGTCTTATAACAATTTGAGACCCAAGAAGAATGATCCATACAAGATTCTGAAGAAGATTAATAATAATGCTTATGTTGTTGATCTTCTAGTGATATGTCAATGTCCACGACTTTTAATGTGGCTGACCTCTTTCAATATCATCTAGAACAAAAGTTTTATTCAGATCTTAACTCGAGGTCGAGTTATTTGAAAGTGAAGGGAGCTAATGTAAGGGGACTCTTGGCCAAATCCTACTTGCATTGAGCTTTCTTATTTTTTAGTTTCTGTTTTACTTTTATTTGTTTCTTTAGTTTGTTTCCTAATCGATTCATGTCTCTTTTATTGATTTGTTTTTTTTTTTTGTTAGATTTAGGACCTTTTCATTTCTTTGTTTCCTACTAGCTTTATGGCTCATTTTTTGGTTTTTTACTATTAGATTTATGATTCTTTTATTGGTTTGTTTCTTATCAGATTTATGACTCTTTTGTTGGCATTGTCTGTATAAAGTTTAAAAAGTTTTGAGAAAATTTCTTGTTCTTTTTTGGTGGATTCAGAGTTATTCTACCTACTGCTTTACCTAGGGTTCGTCAATACTAGAACAAAATATAGCTGGCGCTTTTACTTTGATCCGTGTCTCCGTCTAGATCTACAAACAGTAAAATTTGCCTAATAGTTATTATTAGGATAAATTATTGAAAACACCGATGTACTATTGGGGGTGTTGTATTAAGCACCCATACGTTACGAAAACTTACATATTGACCCTGAAGACGGACACTGATTATTTTGCTGTCAAAAGGGGCACGCGCACGTCTCATGCCCCCTCATTAATCAAATAAACAATCACTTGAATTATTTTTTTAATTAATTAAATAAATTATTATTAATTGTTTGATTAATTGCCTAATTCCCCCTTCCTCCCTCCCTCCGCCCGCTGGATCTGGCGTTCCCCCCTTTCGCCTCCTCTCCCCAACCCCCCTCATCCTCGCCGCCATCAAATCAGGTAAGAAGGAGGGGAAGGGAGGAGGGGTCCTCCCCCTCCTTCATCAACAAGGAGGGAGAGGGAGGAGGGGAGGCCCTCCTCACCGCCAGATCTAGCGACGAGGAGGGGAGGGAGGGGGGAGGAGGCCTCGATCACGTGCATAAGAAAATTGAATATTTGAAAATAGGTCAGGGAGGCCGTCATATAGAGCCGGATCTTGTGGGAGAGGTCGTCCATGACGAAAAAGGCCTTAGACTCGTCGAGAGGGAAATAGGAGAAGATGATGGTGGTGACAAAAAGAGGGAAGACGTCAGCCCCGCGGAAGATTAACCGGGGGGGATGGCGAATTGGGCTGCGAGGTCCGGGATCCAGGGGAAGAGGTGATCGGAGATGAGACAATAGAGTTTTTGGTCAGCAAGGATGGACTCAAGAGGGGTGTGGAAGTAGAGGAGGGCGACGATGAAGGTGTTGAGGAGGGAGGAAGGGATGGAGCTGAAGTTTTCTTGACCCGCGACGAGGCCGGGGAGGTCCAGGGAGGGGAAGGGGATGGTGATGACGTGGAGGTTGGGGGCCGGGAGTATAGCCGGGGCGTGGGAGGGGTGGGGGTGGGGGTGGTGACGACGCTGGAGCAGACGCCGCGGGAGGCGAAGGTGCGGGCCATGTCGACCATGGGGATGGAGCGGCCGTGGCTCATCAGGGGAAGAAGAGAATGTGGAGGGGAGAGTCCAAGCTCATGGCTGATTGGCTGAAAAGAGAATGAGCGCGTGTTCAGAGTGAGAGATGATGGCAGATCCGACGGGATCAAGCCCGCTGTCTCTGCTTTTCGCCGAGAGAGAGATTTTTTTTTAAAAAAATAATCAAAACACTTGTTTTGCACGTTCCCCCTTTAACGGCGAAATAAACGGTGTTAGCCTCAGGGGGTCATATGTAAGTTTTCGCAGTGTCAGGCTGTTTGGTGCAACACCTCTAATAATACAGGGTGTTTTCCATAATTTATCCTTATTATTATAACCTGCAAGGCACATTCCATTACCTGTACCATGCATAAATTTAAAGATTTGTTCCTATAAATTTAAATCCATACCTTTTATATTAGAACAGTGAAAAACACTTTTTAGATCTAGCTGAGTGATGAAGAAGGAGATTGAGTTATAAGAGGCTCTACGTTCAAAGACAAACTATGACATTTTTAAAATGAAATATAATTAGAATAGAAAGAGCTTTATTTGAAAAATTAAATTTTTAACACGTGGCGCTAGTGTAATGCTCTTCTTACTAAAGCGAAGTTATAATAATTTAATATCTTCATTTTTATAAAGTTTTGATTTTAATTTTAAATATTATAGTTCTTCTTTTCATAAATTGCGTCAAAATTCTACTTTGATAAGTTACATTTTTTCTACTAATTTATTATAAGAAATTTAGTGCAGGTTCTGATAATAGAATTTTCATGATTATAAATGGAAAAGATAATATTTTTTCTATAAAGAATTAAAAGCAAAAAATTACAGGAAATATAGACATGTTTTCTCTCCCAAACAATTAAAAAATATATATATATAAAAAATTATAAGCCCAAAAGGAAAAAGAAAAGCAGAAGAAAAAATCAACTAAATTCGGAACTTGTTCATGATTCCTCGTTTGACTCCTTTACAAACACCCACCACCACCCCTTAAAAACCAATGAAACAAGTGTTTCTCTCTCCAAGTTTCTTTTTGGCGGTACAAATTGAGAGGCGGACTTTTCCCATAAAAAACAGATCAGGGGTTTCAGAATTTTCGATTTCTCGGGCGAATTCCTGCGAAATTAGGGTTTTGATCTCGGCTTCATGGCGCTGCACGAGAGGAAGACGATAGATTTGGAGCAAGGCTGGGAGTTTATGCAGAAGGGGATCACGAAGCTGAAGAACATCTTGGAAGGGCTCCCCGAGCCCCAATTCAGTTCCGAGGATTACATGATGCTTTACACGTAGAATTCCTGCGAAATCTTTTCTCGTTTTTAGGGGTTTTTTTTTTGCCTTTTTTTTTGTTGATGATTTTTTGTTGTTGTTCGATCAGGACCATCTACAATATGTGCACTCAGAAACCCCCGCACGATTACTCGCAGCAGCTTTACGACAAGTATCGGGAGTCGTTTGAAGAGTACATCACTGCAACGGTGATCATTTTTTTTTGGATCGCTTTTTGGTTACTGATAGGTTAAAAAACCCTAACCCTAGAATTTTATAATCCTGTGCATACCTTCTTAGAATCCAAACTACAAGCAGTATGACGATTTAACCTAAAAGTTTCAAAGTTCAAAATTATGTTAAACTTTTAGCAATGTAAGCGACACCTTATGTGTTTGAAGCGCAGCGAGTTTCCATAGGTAAAAGGGGCAGATTTAGTGCATTTTGGAATTTTATTGTTGATTTAATTGGTTGTATTAGGAGATTGTCTTATTTTTATGGGCATTAGTTTTTTTTTTAATTGAGCTTGTAGATATGGTAGAGTTGATATCCGGTCATGTACAGGTCTTTTAAGCACATGACTTCTATTAAGGGCAAAAAAAAAAATAATCTAATCTAATATATGTTTCTAAACAATACCATGATTGCTTCAATAATTAGGGTATCTCCAATCATTGTCATATAATCTAATCATCAGAATAATTGTCTTGTATAGTATGTTATATTATTTGTGTTGCTAGCGTTTGTTAGTTTGCACTAGGAAGCAGTCTGTTGATGCATCACAGAGCTAAATTTTGCCAATTCATTATAGTTTTGTTACCTAAAAGGATAATGCTTTCAAGTTTTTGAATTACGGGACTAAAAAGGTTGGTCTTATTTCATGCTTTTCTCTGGAGACCCACGAGAGGTTTTTTCCAAAGACTAGAGGTGGTTTTGACTTACAGAATCACACTGCTCGATTATGTTTGCAGTGATCATATGAATTGAGGATAAGGGTGTATGATTGTTTAACTAGAGCTTCGACTATCATTTTTACTAAATTCTGGTATTCACAAAACCTGGATCGAGATGTTCCAAGGCATAACAATTTATCAATCAATTTGTTCTAGTATGAGGCTGTTATGCATTTGGTCCTTATGTGAATAGCGAGAGTTTTGTCTTGTCAATGTGGTTTGTGTTTGAAAAAAACATGGTTCAGCTTTAGACAGTAATGGGGCAGATTTCTTAGGAAGTCGCTAACATTTTCTCAATGAGAAAGGTTGTTCTTAGTAGTTGGTTTAAAGAGTAGGGATGCATAAAGCCTGTAATATGCTTTTAGTGGCACAAACTTTTTTTGCTTGGCATTCTAATCCACAAGTAGTGGAAGGCAAAATACATGGTAAGGGTGGAGAGGAAATTTTCTTGTACGACTCTTAAGGCTATCTCTCGGAGACTCTTGTGAAATTCTACTTGTTTTGAAGTTTGGTTACCCACTACATGGTGGGGACCGGCGTCCCTCCAACGAGTTAAAAATCTATGATAGTTTTATTTAAAACATTTGGCAAGAAAATCTTTTGAATTAATGAGACATTAAAGCAAGGAGGGGATGGGCCCAATTCATTTTTTTCACATATTGAACATTTTCAACTGGCAAAACTTCCTTACCAGTGTCTTCTCTTCTAATCCATTGCGTTTCCCAATACCATTGTTTTCTCTGACCTAATTTTTCTTTAAACCTTCTTCTTTACTTGTTCATGGATATGATGATTGAGAAATTTTCATTTCCTTTAGATGCAAAACTAGTTGGAAATCAATCAGAATTCTGATTAAATTATGCTCGAGGACCAAGGGTTTTAAAACTTTCACGTGGGATCTCAGTATTTGCCTATTCATACATTTGTTCTTTCTTTTGGGGAGATTGTTGAGTTAGTTGCTTTTGCTGCTTGCTAATCCGTTGAATGCTCTCAGAGTTTGGTGGCAGAAATTGTTTTTCTATATTTTTTTTTGTAAACTGGTCTTCTGTGATAAGTGTTATTTTGTATTCCTAGCTATGCATGCTTGCATAATTTGTTCTAATTTATTTCTTGTTGGAATCTGAGTGGTTTAATATTGTTTGATGCATATACCATGCAACTGTGATGGATTCTTTACTTGATGTAGTTTAGCGATATGTTTTTTTTGTTGATTCTATAGCCAGCCTTAAAGGTAGGTGTTGCAACATATAATAGTTGAAAGAAAGAAACTTGACTTCTTTTATTGAGCGTAGGGAAATTTGTAGAGAGGCGGGGGGGGGGGGGGGGGGGACTGGTTCCTCTTTCACTGTCCCTGCATGTAATTGCATTAAGCTATTTGATGTATTTAAGCTTGACTTTAGCAGACGTTTTAACACAAGGGAAAAAAATACTGATATATCTGTTCAATTTTCAACTCTGTCACCACTAGGCCTCGTTGGCTGTCTAAAATAGCATCAACTACCCCCTTCGTATTTATTTACAAATAATTATAACATTTATCAAAATTTTGTGGTCTTCTTCTCCTTGCTTTATAGCTATGATATGAACCTTTGGTTTTGATATTATAAAGACCAAAGAAAACCAACTTTGAACAAAATATGGGGAACGCCACTAAAATAATCATAAATCTAAGGGATTGATGGCAAAAACATTAAGGAAGGTGGTAAGGTTAAAATAATCACTAAACTTTGTAGATTATTGTAGAAGAGAGATATCCATATTTTAGATAGTCGGAGGGGGTTTGCGGTAACAACGATGACAGTTGGAGGCAGTTATTGGTAATTTACCCTTGAAACAATGGTGGGGTCCGAAGAAGTTCTTTAGTTGCCTACTGCACTATTATTTTAATTTTTTTTCTTGTGATTCTCGTTAAAGCTAATCTTTTTTTTTTTGTTTCTTCTATCAAGGGACAGGTTGATGTTCATATGTACCTGAATTAAGATTGTTTATTTGCATTCTTAGTTTGTTCTTTTACCGATTCTGCCAAATAATGTAACTATATTTTTAAAGTCAAGAATAGCATTCTCATTTGAAATTAACATGGCCACACAAAAGCTGTGAATTAATTAGCAAGTTATGATCCACCTTCTGTTACACGGTTTCTCTTACGTCCGTGTTACTTCCAGTGTACACAATTTAACTTTGGACCGAGTTAGCTCAAAATACCTTGTTTCTTCAGCAGCTGCCAGCTGCATGAAATTATGAGCTCAAATCATGTTAATAATTGGTAATATAATGTCACATAGAGAGAATTTTAGGTTATCTCAAATTTATGGTATTATAAAATAATAACAAACTGGTATGTTGTAGCAGAATATGAATATGGAAAGCTGAATTTATTTTTAATGTTACCATGTAAGTTCAGAAACTTTTTGATACTGTTAGGAGCTGCATCCATATTGGTCATTAATGTACATTGAATGCTACCTTGTGGATATGTGATGTTGGCCGATTGAATCTGTGGTATTTTGTTATTATATATTTGCTGATGGGTTTGCGAGATATTTATATATCTATTGTGTTTATATTTTTCTCCCTTTTCTGTGGAAGTATTATACATTGCAATAATCATCTCTTGCTGTCTAAAGTAGCTCTTTCTTTCCTTAGGTATTGCCATCCCTAAGAGAGAAGCATGATGAATTTATGTTGAGGGAATTAGTGCAAAGATGGATGAACCATAAAGTCATGGTTAGGTGGCTTTCCCGCTTTTTCCATTATTTGGATCGCTATTTCATTGCCCGGAGGTCTCTTCCTCCGCTTAATGAAGTTGGACTCACCTGCTTCCGAGATCTGGTATGTTATTTTACCAGTTCCACATGCTTGTCTTTTATGATAAAGTTTTCAGTCTCCTCTTTCTTTTCTGAATCACTTGAAATTCGTGTGCTTTATATAGGTTTATAATGAGATTAGAGGTCAAGTCAAAGATGCTGTGATCTCCTTGGTAAGTGGATGTAAGTTCCTATAGGTGTCAATGCATTAAATTCTATTTAGTTTGGGGTCCACTAAACCCATTTTCTGAAGCAGATTGATCAAGAACGTGAGGGTGAACAAATTGATAGAGCACTGTTAAAGAATGTTCTGGATATATTTGTTGAAATTGGATTGGGGAGCATGGAGTGCTATGAAAATGATTTCGAAACAGACATGTTGAATGATACTGCTGCCTATTATTCTCGAAAGGCATCAAACTGGATTCTGGAGGATTCATGTCCAGATTATATGTTGAAGGCCTCTCTCTCTCTCTCACACACACACACACACACACACACACACACACTGTCACATTGTGTGTCTGCTATGTGTATTTTGCCACTCATATTGATGTTCTTGACAATGGTCTTTGTTTCTTTTAATAGGCCGAGGAGTGCCTCAAGCGTGAGAAAGATAGAGTTGCACATTATTTGCACTCTAGCAGTGAACCAAAGCTGTTGGAGGTATGTTGCTTTTTGAAAGGAATACATATATTTGTTCATTTAAAATGCATTTTCTAACTATGGTTGTTGGTGGTATAATAATGTATATTTTAAATGTTCAACTGTGTTTGTATTTTAACTAATTGCAATTATTTCACTTATAATTGAGTTTACATATGATTTTTATGCTTTCCTTTTGCAATTTTGGTAGAAAGTGCAACATGAGTTGCTTACTGTTTATGCGAGTCAACTTCTGGAAAAAGAACATTCTGGATGCTATGCATTGCTTCGAGATGACAAGGTATGAATTAATTATGTGCATACATTTTTGATTGTTGCAAATGATGTGCAATTAGTTTCTTGTAATCTAATGACATCTCTGCTAGGTGGATGATCTCTCAAGGATGTATAGGCTCTTCTGTAAGATTCCTCATGGCCTTGAACCTGTTTCGGGGATGTTCAGACAAGTATGCATACTTCTACTCCAGTGATTTATAGACTTATTAGGGGATCCATCTCTTCGTTGTCTCCTTTAATGATTTCTGAATCCTCTTCTTGATGCAGCATGTTATTAATGAAGGTCTAGCCTTGGTTAAACAAGCAGAAGATGCAGCTAGCAACAAGAAGGTAATATATTATATACACTTTTATCTAATCTTTTTTCATTTATAATCTGTTCTGTATTCATTGGATCTTTATGTATTTCCTAAAATTTCTCATTCTTAATAAAAAGACTAAGATGATCCTGCAAGGCAATATTGCTTGGTGGTTTTCTGTCTAGGATATAGTATGTTTTCAGGAAGTAATATTTTGATTGATAGGTAGAATATCATCTAGAGATTAATAGGCTTCTTAAATTGAGAAAATGAAGTGTCTACTATTCTTTACCTTTCAATTATACTCTTGTCATTGAAATCTTCCCTATTTTTTTATCCTTTTTTGGATTATGAAGAAATTCTTTGTATTCTTCATTTGTGTATTTCTTTTCTTCTCTTGATTTGTGGAATTTACTTATAACTGATCTTCAACAGGCAGAAAAAAGAGATGTGGTTGGCTTGCAAGAACAGGTAAGACTTTGGCTGTTTAGTTAATATTGTCAATTATGTGGTTATTTACATCATGCCTCCTGATTTCATTACTGTCTGGGTTTAGGTTTTCGTCAGAAAAATAATCGAGTTGCATGACAAGTATTTGGCTTATGTACAAAATTGCTTCCAGAACCATTCCCTTTTCCACAAGGTTTGTATTGGAAGATTTTTTTTTAAGTTATGTGCTTATAGTTATCTTGTTTTCTTCAAATGCTAACTTCTCTTTCGCCAGGCTCTGAAAGAGGCTTTTGAAGTTTTCTGTAACAAGGCTGTTGCCGGGAGCTCTAGTGCTGAACTGCTGGCTACTTTCTGTGATAATATACTTAAGAAGGGTGGAAGTGAGAAACTAAGTGATGAAGCTATTGAGGAGACACTCGAGAAGGTAACTTTATTTACTTGGTTCTATGTCTCTTATTTCTTTCTATCTTTCTTCCTCTTTTCACCCCCATATCTTGGTTTCCAACTCGTTCTCAAGAGAAACTTAACAATTTGCAGGTGGTTAAGCTGCTCGCATATATTAGTGACAAAGATCTCTTCGCTGAGTTTTACAGGTAAAAATTTATCTTTAGAACTTTTCTACTGTGTCACGGCAACAGGGCACCACCATGGTTTTGGTCTACTTTGTTCTCCACAATAAAAATAACTTTGATTTTTTGTTATTCTACAGGAAAAAGCTTGCCCGGAGGCTGCTGTTTGACAAAAGTGCAAATGATGAACACGAGAGGAGTATTTTGACAAAGCTAAAACAGCAATGTGGGGGGCAGTTTACCTCCAAGATGGAGGGCATGGTCTGTTAATCAACTTATGTTATAAATATGGAAGTTGGATTATGCTTGATTGATGATGTATAAATATGTAATATTTTATCCCTTCAGGTGACTGATCTGACTTTGGCAAGGGAGAACCAAACAAACTTTGAGGAGTATCTTAACAGTAACACAGACGTAAATCCAGGAATTGATTTGACTGTTACTGTTCTAACTACTGGATTCTGGCCAAGCTATAAATCTTTTGATCTCAGTCTTCCTGCCGAGATGGTAAGAAAATTTTCACTCTGAATCTTCTCAAGTGTTAGAGGGGAATTGGCTCTGCAATTTGACATCTTATTTTGGTCTTTTAGTCGACAAAGGAATACAACAAGGCAAGGGGGTTTATCTTTTCTCTAATAATTTGACTATACAGATAGGTTTTATATCCATGCTTGTACTGTATATTAATAATAAGTTAATAACAGTCTTCTAGAAGTATGTATTAGCATCTGTTCTAGTAAATTAGATAAATTTGTTCTGCTCTAAGGAATTGTAATTTACAGTAAACTCTTGGGGTGGCAGTACCTAACTTTTCCAGTTCTCATGTTTCAGACCAAATGCGTACAAGTTTTTAAGGAGTTCTACGAAACAAAGACCAAGCACAGAAAGCTCACGTGGATATATTCATTGGGTACTTGTAATATTCTCGGGAAGTTTGACGCCAAGAACATAGAGCTGATTGTGACGACTTATCAGGTTCTGTTTGGCTCCTTTTTCAGTTGAATAGAGGCTATTTCAGCTGGCATTCATGGTTTATTGAATATAACATTTTTCTTTACAGGCTGCAGCATTGTTGCTTTTCAATAACTCAGATAGATTGAGTTATTCTGAGATTATGGCCCAGCTAAACTTGTCAGACGATGATGTGATCAGATTACTTCATTCACTTTCTTGTGCGAAATATAAGATTCTTAATAAAGAGCCAAGTACCAAGTCTATCACGCCAAATGATCATTTTGAGTTCAACTCCAAGTTCACTGATAAAATGAGAAGGATCAAGGTTTGGACATTTATTTATATCTTTATTTTATCAGTGAGGTGATATTGTGGATCTATTTTTCTTTAGCTTCCCTCTGATAATGTGGGGTTATTCTAAAATTTGCAGATTCCTCTACCCCCGGTGGATGAGAAAAAGAAGGTAATCGAAGATGTCGATAAAGATCGAAGATATGCTATTGATGCGTCAATAGTGAGAATTATGAAGTCTCGCAAGGTTTTGGGTCACCAGCAACTAGTGTTGGAATGTGTCGAGCAGCTTGGCCGCATGTTCAAGGTATTTACCTGCATTCCCCCCCTCATATGCGGGGTTTTATCTGTCACAACTTTACTTCTACAATTCCGCTTCACATTCTGAAGGTTTAATGATCATAAGTTATAACTACAAAGTTCCTTTATAATTACCAGAAACTAGTATTCTTCTTTTTCTGGAGTCAATTATAGCTTCTTATGTTTTTATTATTTTTATATCTTTGTATGCAGCCCGACTTTAAGGCAATCAAGAAGAGAATAGAAGACCTTATCACCAGAGACTATCTTGAGAGGGACAAGGACAATGCTAACTTGTACAAATATCTCGCCTGATCAATATCTTGTGAATTTTTTTTTTTTTTTTTTTGCCCTACACAGGCTGCCAATGATGGTTTTTAAACTGCAACTAGTGTCTAACCTCTGGGATAATTCTTGACTGCATACTGCTGGTGCTGGTGATGCTATTTGCTGGTGGATTGTTTGGAAGTAGCATCCAAACTCCCATCCCTTATATGTACATTCTATACTTGAAAATACTTGAAAATGCGGCTTTGAGTGGGATGTTTTCAAATACCAGAGAGAAACTTTGCTTTAATCTGAAATTCTCAACTGAATGACTTAGTTTTCGTGGGTGGCTAAATCTGTTTATAGGTACGGTCATTCTTTCAAGTTTTCTACTATCTGAGATGATCCCTTTGAATTTAGCACTTAACGTGCGTTATGTAGTTAGTATATCAGTTTATATGATTCAGTCATTCTGTTCGTACCCTGAATTTATGTATATACAGTTATACATATGTTTCCAATTTATAACGCGTTCCATCAGGAGGCAGGCGAGTATTTGAGGAAAAAAAGATCATGAGCACCTGCAAGCTATAAAAGAGTAGTAGTTAAATTGATTTGTTTCATATTTCACCAGCTCGTGCTTGAGCTTTTGGTGGTGAATCCCATTTGCACAGTGCTCTTGCAATCTTTCAGTGAACAAGGCGGATACATGCTGCTGACTCCCAGGAGCTCAGTGGTTTTGTTGTTGCTGTATGATAGTGTTTTTTAGTTGCCAGTTTGATGCTAGTGAGATTTAGCAACTGACTCCAAGCCTTGTTTGGTGACAAGATTTAGCAAGAGTCAGATACTTTGTGACAGTTAGCTAGTAATTGTGATTTGTTGAGTTTGAAAGTATCCAATCCATCAATTTGAGAGTTGGTATCTCTTCTAATTTGTTCAGAGATATTGCCCTTAATGTAAGTCATCAGAGTCAATAATGGAAAATGATGTTTTTCCGCTTGTTTATTAAAACAAACCATGTTATATAAAGTCAAACCATATATAAACTCAATCTTCATGGTGTATAAATTTCATTTTCCAGGTCATAAATGTTTCAGAGCTCCACTTTAGTTTATCATTGTCACACATTTTAAATTTGTTAATACCATTTCCAAGTAGGACTTTCAGGGGGAACTGTGTTAAGTTTTATATTCTCATATTGAAAGGCTGAAACATTCTCAACAGCTCAAAGCTATCATTGGTGTATTTAAGTAGAGCACTGTTAAAAATGACAAGTCAACCTAATAGAATAAGAGCTCAAGGGGAAATAATCAGCATAGGTACTACATCTAATACAGATTCAAGAAACATTAGACGAACACACAAGTATTTCAACACCAAATTTCATACTATGCACGTAAAATTACAAGAGGATCATATTGATATTCGAGTCAAACAAGTCGGATCAATGGAACACAACAGGAGAAACAAAAACAATTCTCTCACGGCGCAAGCACCAAAATTTCATATCAAATGTGTTCTTCAGCAACATCACAACTTCTAGAATCCAGTAACAAGGCCGAGCTCTCTACGCTAACATTCCCTTGCAACCTTTTTCTCTTCGGAGCCAAAGATAAAAAGCCATATCCTCTTAGTGCCCGAAGTGTCGCACATTTGTGAAGAGGAGAGAGACCCGTACTCGTTGCAGCAATCTATGGCGTCTTTATCTCTGATACTCCCCCCCAGGTTCTGCAATAATTCCAATGAGATTCTGACGTGCTTCTTCAACCGCATCATTCCAAGCTGTTGGTCACAGCGTTAGTAACAAGCACAAATTAGTTGCAAGAAAAACAAAATCATGGAAGAAAGAACATTGAATCGAAGGGAATTTTTCCTGATGTCACAAGTGAGCTCAAGTAGTACCCAATGCTATCTTTATTTGGCCATTGTTTTGAAAGGTTTCGAGATCCTATGCACAAGTAGTAGCCAATGTTCCCTTCTTTTTTTTTTTGCTCTCTTTTCACCCAACCCCTCTTTCCCTCCCTTCTCTCTACCTACCAGATTAGTGCAGGAGGCGTGTTAATGAAAGTTCATGCAAACACGTCATGCAAAAGCCTCACTCATCTTCGTATAATGTGCAGGACTCCAGTATGGATAAGTATACACAGATGCAATTGTAAACATGCACACAAACATAAACTTGCCCAAACCCTAAATAGCAATTTAGAACATAGACTATGTAGACTATTGATGGGGGTGATTGTTGTGATAGAGGGGGTCATGTAAAATGTGAGCAAACCGTTAAGAGAGTAAAATTCACTTCACACATTGCTCAAAGAACAAATAGGGGCAATCGTAAAAAAAAAGCTCTCATGCGATGTGATGGGGGACGAATAAAAAAGAAGAGAGATAATTGGGAACGAATACTAGGGAATCTCAGCTTAGGATTTGTAACACAAGAAAATTGTTGGGACTCTCTCCCTAGGGCATCTCACCCAAAAGCACACTGGTCACACGAAAACTTAAGCAAGTATTTTTCATTAATCATCAACTGAGAATCTCCAAAGCAGTCTTTACCTTTTATAAACTTACATCACACGAGAACTCCTGCCGCAACTAATGTGGGAATAAGATAAAATAAACTAACTATACTAACCAAACTAAACTAAAAATAAGATAAACCAACTACATAACCAACTAAAACAAATTAAAGATAAAATAACCCAACTACATAATCAACTAAAAGCAAGATAAAATAACCTAACTATATAACCAACTAAAACAAACTAATCCACCAGATGTCTCCATCATTCCTTCGAGGTTGGGAAAAAATCGATCTTGTCGAGTGTAGATCTTTTCGGCTCTCAATCGAGCCATGATAGTGATCGTGGACCCAGCAGATAACATCAAGACTGAACCAAGGTGACATGCTTCGATGGAGAAGAGGAGTCAAAGATCGGCGGCGACGGAGGAGGCTTCATCTTTGGGAGGCAGTGGAGGAGCCTTCATCGTCAGGAGTCGAAAAAGAGGAAGGGGAGGAGTTGTCAGTGTTGAGGACCTGGTGGCGGTGGCGTGGATCAAGTACTGTTGAAGGAAAGGATGAATAGAACAGTGACATATCAAAATTTCTTTGAAGGATTTTTAAGGGATTTGACAAGATCTAGGGTTCACAAGGGAACTAGAGTTTTGTGAAAATTTAATAGAGGCTAGGGTTTTGTGAAATTTAGAGAAAAAGAGCAAAATTTAGCTCTTATACTAAAATGACGGGGGGCAAACAAAAAAGAAGAGAGATAATTGGAAACGAACACTAGAAAATCTCAACCTAGAATTTGTAATCCAAGAAAATTATTAGGACTCTCCGTAGGTCATCTCACCCAAAAGCACACTGGCTACACAAAAATTTAAAAAACTATTTTTTATTAATCATCAACTGAGAATCTCCAAAGCGATTTTTGTCTTTTATAAGCTTACATCACACGAGAGCTCTCACAACAACCAATGTGGGAACAAGATAAAATAAATTACTACACTAACTAACTAAAACAAAGTAAAGATAAGATAAATCAACTATATAACCAACTAAAACAAACTAAACATAAAATAACCCAACTACATAACCAACTAAAACAAACTAAGATAAAATAACCCAACTACATAACCACCTAAAACAAAGTAATTCACTAGATGTCCCCATAAGAGGACATATCAAGGTTGTTCTGGTCATGTATGTGTGGTTTGCAACACATATGTTTAATGAACAAACTGCCTCTGAGAACGTATACACATTTTATGTTTAGAAAACCAAATCACTAAGTTATGTTTATCTTTGAATGAAAGGAAGGAGAGAAAACGAGAGTGACATCTTTTAAATTTCTTGACTGTGACATGAATAAGAACAAAAGCTCAAAGAACAAGAACAAGTATCTTTGAGGAGTCCTAATTTATATTTTTATTATGGGTTATTCCTATATATACCCCACAAATCTTTCCTATTTCTAAAATTATCCCCCTACATCTTCATATTTTGAAAATTACCCCTCAAATTCTTCATATTTTTAAAATTATAACATCGTTAGTTAAAAAGAATAAAAAAGAATATTCCCAGCATATCTATTAAAAAATTATGAAATTCCACATTTATTATAATAATTTGATCTATCATTAATTACTGATCTATGATTATTCTTTACCACAAAACAAAAGGGCTTTAAATAGAAAGGGAGAATAGTTACAATATCAATTACAGGTCCTCTTTTCTCAAGTGTCGGCACTTTGAGAGCTCGAGACTGAACATGGGTCGCTTCTTTCTTCCTCGGTCCGATCTGTCGCCAACTCTCTCTCTGCCCTTCTTCTTTATAATGGATCGGATCTGGCCCTGAGAGATCTCTCAGATCCGAAGGAGACTTCGACTTCACCTTCTCATCATCATCATCATCATCATCATCATCGTTCTTGATTCAAGTGGAGAGCGAAAACGGTGTTCGATCCAAGGCAAGTGGTTGCATCGTTCCTCACCTTGGAATACGTGATTTGATTTGAGTTGAAGCTTGAAACTTTGAATTTGATTCAGTCTTCAGCTCAGTTTTGTGATTTAGTTTTGATTTGGGGCTTGCATGTTGTTCTTAATTCATGAATTTTAGTAATATTCTAATATGTCAATGCCTTGAGAATTGTGGTGGATCTGTTCTTGGATTCGATGGAGTTTGTAGAGTTGAGTTTGTAAAGCCTTTTCTAGATGTCGTTTTCAGTAACCATGATTATTTTGGCTCTTTTGCCTGCCCATGACGCAGTAGCAGAAGAGGCCGCTTTGCCAGCAAAGGACGATCCAGGAATCCGTAGACTGACAAATCCAGTGGATGGCATTGACGACCTCATCATAGGGCGGTGGTCGGGGCCGAAGAGGATGAAGTCGCCGCCTGGAGAAGTTGGGTCATCCGAGAGGAGAGGTAGGAGGGGGGAAAGAGGGGGGGGGGAGTGGGGATAAATTGGTAATTTTATTCCAAAACTGTTTAAAAATTTAATAGTCGTTTTTTTGGGTCAAATTTAAGAATTTGGGAGGTGATTTTAGAAATATGAAGATTTGAGTGTAATTTAAAAAACATGGAAGATTTGGGGGTATATATGGGAATAACCTTTTATTATTTCATTTCATTTCATTTTCGTATTCCTTTCTCCAACCTACTGAAATGAAATAAAGTTTAATGGGAAGGCTCAAGCTTTGGTGGGTCTCTCTTGAGCATCAGGATCTTATTCAAGCCTTGCTGGGTTTTGAATGGGCCTAGCGACTCGAACATCTTAAGATCATGCTTGGGACCTATTCCTCTCTAAATGATTTTTCTTTCAAAGTCCCAACATGCCTATGTTGTTTTTTTCCCTTCTTTCCAATGTTACTAGTCGCAAACAGGAAACAACTTCGTTTCCATTTTATTTATTTCCTTTTCTTTTTGTACATTCTATCAAACCACATGCAGAGGTGACATATATTGATACAGAATGAGAGATGGCATCACTTACCAAATGGGAAAAATGCATCACTGGCCAAAGCAGCTCCTTTTGCTTCTTCTCCAACTTTCCTAAAAGCTATTCTTAGGCTCTCAAGCCTATTTGGTTGTCCACTCCCCATACCTAACATACAGTAACTTTGCAAGGAAATGAAATGAGTTTCCATGTGAATTCAGCCACTTCTACAGAAACATAATGTTAAAGGTATTGTCAAACAGAAAATATCAATCTGGCCGAGTTGGTGCGCATATTAGCATTTTATCCAGATCAAGTAACTAGAAATGCCAAGGCTTTATTTACAGTAGCAAAGAAACAAGAACTCTTATGCAATTAAAAACCATTTTAATAGTAAATTTCCAATTACTTATCCCACTGGAAGCCATTGACTCCAGTAATTATTCAAGTTACTCAACAGCCTGTCCAATTTGTGCTAAAAACACCAACAAGACCAGATCACATTGACACTTCACTTCTACCATACAACATTATCTAACAAAAATAGAAGAGATTCATTTCAGATGGTATGTGACCAATGAATGTGCCACCACTTAGGAGTGATACGATGGTACAAAGTAATAGAACAAAACAGAGATTGAGTCAATAAAAAGGGACATAGTGGTGGCTAGTTAAGAGACAATGTGCCCCTTAACATTGCTGAATGAAGAAAAATGAATCAAAAGGTTGGGATAAAGACTTCAACGAAATTACATAGTCGTCGTCAAGTCTTTTAACATTATGCAACAAGCATTTTAATGTTAGTGAAATTATGTAGTTGCTAAAATGTTGGGAAAATAAGTATTTTGATATTTGCATTGCAATTGCACGAATGAAATGAATATCGACATAATTATAAAAAGAACCAATAAAGCTAGTACCACTCTCTCACAGAGATGTGCTCCATGCATGACCCCGTTTTAGTGAAATCATCGAAGGCATAGATGTTGGAGAAGAGAAGTTTCCAAATGTAAAAGCATCACATGATTCCACCAACTGAAAGATAAATTTCTTTCTTCATATTAAATCAGTTATTATAGGCTCACGAGAACCCCAAATAAAATGTTTCCATCAGCGGTTTAGTTCAGGTAGCTAGAGGGTGGAACAAAATTGGAAAAAAGTCTATTATTGCCTGAACCTCATCATTATTATTGACAAGAACAACTTTGTGAGTTTATATTTGTTAATCATGCAAAAACCAATGTTATAGATAATTCAATCATAAATCTAAACTACCAAAATGATTTCAGAAGATGTGACCCAAAATACTTCTGGATTCAATTCTTTTGATGTAAATTTAGTTATACAGGATCCAAAGATAGTGAAAATTAAAATTATCAGATATTAAAATCTTATCATCTTATGTGTTCTTGGAACATAAATTTCACACTCGATAAGTAAAAAAGGACCAACCTTGGCTATTATTATGGCATTACTCTTGACGTGTTTGACGCAAAGCCATGCAAATTCTGCATCGCGAAGCTCATCTTCTTGTGGGACCTTTTCTGACATCACATTGAATTTGATATCTGCTGGGGTAACTAATCAGAGTCCTGTGCTAACCACCCGCCTCCAACCTGTCTTAGCAAAAGCATTCCCTTCTCACTCCTTTTTACCTCAAGAATCCTCAGAGTCTTTGACTTTCCATGAAGGATCTCAAGTCCTTTTTTTGTATATTTTGGTGCCAAAACTGCCTCATAGAACATTCTTGTCACACCATCCGTTGGACTCCTAAACTCTCGGATCTCTTTTGCCAGGTCCTAGATTTATAGGGACACACGAGTAAATTAATAACTAATTGGATTCCTTAAAAAGAAAATATGAGTAGATAAAAACCACTGTGCACAATTCACCTCATCTACTGTTGTGTTAAAAGCAGCTATGCCACCGAAAGTGCTTACAGGATCAGCTTTTACAGCCAATCTATATGCTTCGAGGATATCTTGCCTCGACGCTGCTCGGGAAGGATTTGTGTGCCTTACAATCACACAAGTAGGGGTTCTTGAACTCTGACACAGTTCCAAGCAACATCCGCATCTAAATAATTATTGTAAGACATTTCCTGTCCAAATCATAAGTCAATGAAAAAAATGTCAAAATCAAATTACAAATCAGAATTAACACGCAATGCACATTCTTTATGAGGCAATCAGGATGATAGCATCAAAAATAAACTGCAAAATAATGAGGAACAAGGGAAAAAAATCAACACTTGTTTAGTATATACACCAACATTAATTAGCTTTTTATCAGCAAATGAAGTTTTCTAAATCTACGAGCAGCATTTTGAAGCTTGATGCAGAAGCATCATTCTGATCTTGCACACCTTTTCAAGTATCTTTTATGACAACCTTATTCGTTTTGTTTTATATAACAATAGTATCAAACATGTAGGACAGAGTATTTTGCACTAGACTTTATAGCATTGCTTAGATGCAGAACTAGGACTGAACTACTCGATATGTCAGACATCAACACAATGAGATGAAATGGTAAGTTTTGATTTTAATGATAATTGAAGCCTAATTGATTTGCATTAGCTTCTCACCTTCCCATGGTGTTGTATGGCGGTGGCCATGCCGCCAGCATTCACCACAGAAGGCTCTTATCATCATAAAATGCAGCTTTCTGATGTGGGTTTCACTGTTATATCGAAGTGTAGACTTCAGTGAGAGAGGCACAGTAAAGCTAGGAGGAAATTTATCACCTGAAAACATCATATAGAAATTAAATTCATGCTAATGTAATAAGGACAGAAATAACTGCACAAGCGTTACCTCCAGCTGATTGCTTCCGCAACCACTCTGAAACTGCAAAATCATCGGAAGCAACATGCTGAAAAGCCTTCATGCCAGCTGACTGTGAAACTGCTGGCTATCTTGATTTCTTTTCAGAAATTCCAAGTGTGGAGCATAGTCATTGTTGTTCACCACAACCAAAACATCCTTGTGATTCTGTCATGATTTGTTCTTTAGCAAAACTAAATGGATGATTAAATTGTCAGTCGCACTACCAATACAGTACACTTTTACCTTAGCATTAGCCCTGATCAAGGTGGGTCCACCGATATCAATATTCTCAATGCCATCCTCAAAACTAATTACATTAGCAGAAGACATTTTTTCATAGAAAGGATACAAGTTCACCACCACTATGTCAAATGTACCTGTGCAAATAGTGTGTTAGTCCTACAAGGCAAGATACAAAATCAACAGTTAAGGATGACAGTTGCCTGCTATGACCAAAGGCCATCTGTATAGGGAGATGCAACTGTGTAATGTGGTGAAGAGTCACTTCTAAGCTAACCAATGCCATGCTTATTTAAGGCTTCCATGTGCTGGCTTTGATCTCTTCTAGCAAGAATGCCACCATGTATGCTTGGATGCAAAGTTTTTACTCTACCATCAAGCTGCAGAAGCCAATTAAAAAGTTTACATATGTGCAGATAACAAGTAGCATATTTCCACTTCAAGTGTCAAGCAAGAGATCTTTCATGTTTTGTCAGCAATTGCAGAAAAATGAATGACACATTGAAGTCCTCAATTACAAACCATAAGCAAGAAACCTTGTGTTTACATTTACAATGTAAATCTTCAATTCAATTTCAAAGGACAAGCTAGTTAGCTTCTATAACGAAAAATATACTCACCATTACATGATCAGGTATCCAGTTACCATTTGCCAGTGTATATTTGTTGATATAATGTAAACAAGTTTCTCAATGTCGCTTCAAGATCCCAGTAATAGATTTTATAGAACAAAAGGACGTGCAGAAAATTTACTTTGGGATTGGGAATTTACTTATTTGCTTTATGTATTATATAACAGTTGTCTTCAACAATGCACTCATCGATAGTGAACACCAAAAGGAAGCGAAAATTACTGCTATAAACCATGTCAGTATTAAAACACTAGCTGCATAAGCATGCAAATTTTGAAAAATTACCATGAGAACTATTAGTACAAACAATATTGATAGTATTAATAGAGATAGACTTGTGTCTTTCAAAAAGGATTTGAGGTCGAATCCTTCCACTCAAATACCAACGTCCGACATTCGAATACAAGATCTACTTCGTTGAAGTTGATCTATATTATTTCAAGTATTTATAAACCAAAAATCAAGTGTTTTGCATACTTTTTACCCATGCATCAAGTAGAGGAAAAACGGACAGTCTAAATAGTGAGTTGGTTAGTTCAACGGTGTAGAACATTTGAAACCTAACAAAAATTGGTTTATAAGAATTTTTAGATGTTTAGATCATAATCAAATGGCCGGATCGAGAATTTCTATGTCTAAAGACATAGATCTAACCAACTCACTACTTTCGGCTGTCCATTTTACGCCGCTTGATGGATGGGCAAAAGTATTCAAAACACTTGATTTTTGGTTTATAGATACCTGAAATAATATATATCAACTTCAACGGAGTGGATTTTTTATTCGAATGTCGGAGGGTTGTATTTGAGTTGGAAGAATTCGAGCTCAAATCCTTTTGGAAGGACACAAGTTTATCTCGTAATATCACTTTGCTATTCACAAGTACATTCCAAATTAAAGAAACTTGGCGTAAAAGAATTTTTTTTATGTTAAATTAAAATTAAGATAAAACAGATTACCATTTCAAGGAAATGAGTAGTTTCAACTCTAGTTACTGAAACTCCAGCATCTTCTAATGCAGTTGATGTTCCCCAGTTGAAGCAATAGTGTACCTACATTGATGCAACAAATTCATTTGAAATAAAATCTAGTCCACGAAATTTAAGAAGGCAACTTAAGTTTCTAACAAAAATCAAGTTACCAAATTCCTAAAGGAATAATAATGAAAGTTATGACAGAAGTAAGTTACAACAGAAGCATATAGGTAGACACTTGAGCAAAAAACTGTCAAGTAGTAAACCAGGTGTGGACATTCAAAATAAGTGTCCAATCAAAGATCTCATATTGATAAATTCTGAAGTTGATTGCAGGCTTAGCCCCTTGCGTTGCGTAAACTATATGACTTGCCTAGCTATTAGCTCAAGTTAGCATTCAAAAAGCATGACTACGTTACCCAATTTTGTGCAAAGGATGACTACATAAGGAACTCGTAGGAGTTGAAATATCTGATAAAAGCAGGTAATTCATGTCAAAATCCCAAAGTATTTGCCAATATGTTGCAATTAGATAATTCTAACTAAAAGTACTCGATGTTAACCGTGTACGTAGGCGGAAGCATTAGATAAAACAACTCAAAGAAATATTTCACCAATAAGAAGACCGTTATTTAATATTAATCACATAATGACATGTTAAAAAATAAACCGTTTGATATTGATAACCGACCATCAAAATCACAACTTTATCCAAAATTAAAACAATAAACCAAGCAAAAAAAAAAACCAATACCAGCTGAGATTTTAGCATCTGAGACTCAGTCTCCGCCACTGCCGTAATCATAACCCTAGGGATCGAAGAGCATTGCGATCGAACTCGGTTGAAGAACACTCTATCTTGTTTTTTTGGGTTATTCTCATATTTACTCCTAATCTTTCATATTTCTAAAATTACCCCTCAATTTTTCTCCAATTCTTTTCATATTTCTAAAATTTCCCCCATCGTCAGTTAAAAAGAATAAAAATTGAATATTCTAAGTATTTCTATTATATTTTTGTGAAATCTCTTTAATACCTTTCCGTCTACTCCATTATTGACTCCCCTCTCCCTGTCCTTGCCGCTGCCGTTGTTGTCACCCATTGGCCTCGATAGAAGGGCACTATTTCTGTCAAACTTAGGCTTTTCTTCGTCGTCACAGACTTACTGCAGATGCTACCTTTTGGAAAGGTATCCAAGATCGTGTCTCTAAAAATCTAATACATGAATTATGGCCTTATGGGATAAATAATTCAATTTGATTTATAAATGGTTTTTTAAATCTGGCCACTTTCTTATTAAAGATGATGATTGTAAATAACTATCGTTTATTATAAAAGAAATTTTCAAAGTATGAATATCTGAGTTGTATTTTACTTAACCATTTTAGTTTTACTAATTCATGCTATTTTGTTATGCCAGACTACCAGTAGCCACAATGTACTCAACAAGTGTCACATTGAAAGTCCAAGTTAAATGTGCATTAAGTTTTTTTTCGTCGCTCCAATTAGACCCGCTTTTTTATTACTTCTTTTTTCTCCTCTTTTTCTTCCCCCCCTTTCCCCCCTTTTATCTTGTCGCGGTTCATCTGATAAAACTACTTTTTGTTCATTAGGCTTGGGATGGGAATTTGAAAAATAAACAACTTTAGATTTTATGAGCTAGTGGTGGCTGAGTGGCAACACAATGCAAATCAAGATGATTTTATCTTCAAAGTCATAAATGGAAACAAGCAAGAAAATTAAAGCATGAGTAGCAACAAGATAAATATGCACACTACATTGTGCTTTTCTTGTGTTATGGCGTTATTCATCTCTTGTTACTTCCTTTGTTATCATCACTTCTTGCAAAGCAGAGGAATTTAGAGGAGTTGGGAAATATCGTAAGTTCAAAATAAAGGGCCTCAACGATGCAAGCAAACATGTAATATAGGCAAGATATGGGATTGTTCAGAAAACTAATAGCATAACTCACCATTGGATTCTTCCTCCTTGTACAAGCCCTGAGATCTCATACATGACGGAAAAAGATTATGAGTTTGACACGGGTAAATTGTCATGCAGATGTTTGAAGTGGAGGAGATCGAAATGTGCATCCCTTTCTCCTTTAATAGTGACATCACCATATGCATTCACCTCACCTCCAAGCCAAACAAAGCTTTCTTCATGTTTATTCCAGACCGGGCATGCAGATTGTGGAGCCATTCGCCTACATTGAGGTTATAAACATAATTTCAACTCAGATTCTTTATGTTATGTGTTTTAGTGTGAATGCAGACTTCTGTGCTGAAAAGTTGCACATTGCTCAGGTAAAGAAAAATTTGAGAAAGGAGAAAGTACGATGTTGGCTTCCTATGTAGATGCAGCGGCAGTAAGAGCGTGCAAAATAACTCCTGACTAGCATTGTGTTCATGTGATGGAAGTTTTTCTAAGGCTATGTTTGGCGAGTGAAGTTAGGAATTAGGATTTAGTACCTTGGGAAAAGAGAATAAGCAAGGACTTAGGAATTAGGTTATTTTGGCTGTTTGGCTAGAGCTAAAATGGTAAAAGTTAGAAACTGAGATAGACAGAAAGAGAGAGAGGCTAATTCCAAGGTTTGATGGAATTAGCAACTCTTGAATTAGATGGTTTTGGAGTTGGTTTTTGAGGTTATTTTGATCTAATTCCAGAATCATCATACTCTTGTTAATTTTTAGTCGTTTGGAAAGAGTTGACAACAATTAGCTCATTTCTTGAGATAACTCTTGCAACCAAACAATGCCTAAAAGTACATCCTATGATATAAAAACACATGTAACACAGGTTGATCATGGAGAACAAAACATATAGGGTTCTGGTGGAAGCAAGGGAGTCTAGTGAACTTTGTTGTCCTGATGATGATAACACAATACAGAGCCTCCAAATATATAGAATGAAGAAGTACGACGTGCCATATCTTGAACATGTTGGATGTGTATTTGGATTTGGAGGGAAAACTTGATTTCTCTTTATTTGCTTTTGATATTTAGTCTCACATTGGATACACCAAGAAAAGTTGAGTGGTTATATACCAACTCTTCCATTGTCTATTGTTATGAGTGTTAGGTCATGGGCCACCTTTCCACACGCGCCGAACCGGGCCGGGCCGGGTTGGGGTCGGTTGGCGCGCGCCCACGACCTGCGGACACGAATGCAGCTCCTTTCAAAGGATTTTTGGACCTGCTATATTTTAGAAATTCTTTTTTGATTTTTATATTCAGAGTTAACTCCGAACTTCTGGGCGGAGTAATCGAGTATCTGGAGTCGGAATTACTTCCGAGCACCTGGAGACGCGGTGTGATTCTCGAGCACTTGGACTCGGAATGGATGCCGAGCACTCAGAATCATCCCGAGTACTTGGACCCAAAGTGATCTTAGAGCGACCCCGAGCACTTGATCTCGGAGTGAACCCCAAGTAATTAGACTCGGATGTTCCCGAGCTCTCTCTCACTCTCTCGAGTACTTCACAATTACTGTCTTGACCCAATAAAAGTGGATCTGCGAACGTGCTGAGTTGCTGCAAATTAATTGCAACAAATCTGAACATGCACTTGATTTGTGTAAGAGCTGTTAGTAACGGATAGTGCTCTGTGTCTATAAAAGGAGCCACTCCCTGTTCATTCTCATATACACAGAAAAATGAGATCCACAGCTGTAGTCTTCTTTCTCCCACTTGTCATATTTCTTCAAGTTCTATTTTAATTTTCTGAGTAACAATTCTCTGTCTTAGAAAAAGGCTCTGCCTATTATCCTAGGCAGAGTGCTGGTGATTCTGGGAGATTCTTTACCGCTACTGGTAAAGCCGAATCAACGTCTGGACAAGAAGACGAGCTTTTAATTCTTTAGGGCAGCAACTACGCGACTGCATTCCCCAAGCCAGATTTAGCTTACATATATTCTATTTTAATTTTATAGCAGCATGCTAGAAAGTTTAATTTAATTTATTTTTCAACAAAACTGATTTGCATGTTTTTTTTTAAGAAATTGCACATTTTAACCCAACAAAACACGCTTCTTTTCAACTACATCAACAGCACTTCTCGAATCAACCTCTGAGAGGGGATGGTGCTGGATGTTTTACGATCTACAATGAGGAATGATATGATACAAATAACCAAGTAATTAATCTTGAGATACTCTTCTTGACTACTTTTGTTGTTCATGACTTCTGCTTGATCCTAATAGATGATGAGATGCACTCTGTTGTGTTACTGGTGTGCGTAATTATTCAACTATCCTATGAATATATATTCTCTAAATTTAGAATCATTTGAATTTTTTTGCACTGTATGGTTGGTCATCTGTATGAAGATAAATTCTGGTTTTCTATGAGATTCGTGAAATGGACGAGCGTAAAAGAGGCAAAACTTAAGTTCTTTTCTTTTAGGAAAAAAAATTATCTCTAAAAAAGGGTAATGAACAAAAATATGTACCTTTCTGTAAAACTTTAACAAATTGAGGCAATTTCTTAAAGCCAATGCTCACCAATAATCCCACATGAGCAAGACCCACCTCTGAACTGATGAAACCTGTTCAGATCCCTCACCACAAACTCCCTCCCTACAATGTCACTGATCACCTTAAACTTTTCATGGCAATCCCCACACATCCTCAAGTTCTTCATCACCCTTATTGTAACCCCTTTCCCCAAACTCAACAGTGCAAATCCAAGAGCCAATATCTCACTGTGCACACCAGCCATCACACCCAATTCCTCACCCTCTTCAACCAAACACCTTGACTTCCTCCCTTTCACATACCCTCTTTCCTCCATTCTCACCTCCAAATCCCTCAACAAGGCCACAACCTCCGCCCCCCTCGCGCATTTATCAACCTCTCCAGCATGGAACACATAAGCCACATCATTTATCTCCACCCAACTACACCCACGCTCTTTCCTTATCCCCCTCCTCTTCATCTCCGTCCGCACCCGCATAGCGCCCTCCCATTCTCCAGCCGACACATAGGCATTCGACATCACCACATATGCGCCCGCCACATCCCTACTGAACTCTCTCAACCTCTCACCTGCCTCAGCCGCCACATCCAACCTCTTGTGAATCCTGCTTGCAGACAACAATGTACTCCACAGCACCAACTCATCGTCTCCCTTCACTTCAATGCTTTTAGCAATCTCAAAAGCTTTGTCTAGCCTACCAGCTCTGCCGAGCATGTCGACCACACATGTGTGGTGCTTTGCTCTAGGCACAATGCCATAGACCCTACTCATTGAATCCAAATAGCCAAGTCCTATATCCACAAGGCCCCCGTGGCTGCACCCGTGCAAGACCCCAAGAAACGTAACCTCATTAGGCCTCACCCCTCTCCCTACCATTTCATCAAACAGGTCAAGGGCGATCTTAGCCAGCCCGTACTTTGCAGCAGCGACGATCATCGATGTGTATGGGATCAGCGAAGGATTCACAATTCTATCAAACACCTTCTTCGAATACTCAATGGACCCGCACTTCGCATACATATCAATCAACGCTCCCGCGATGACTTCATTCCCCTCATGGCAGCACCGGACGACCTTCGCATGGGCGGACTTGCCCGACCCCAACCTTCCGGTACTGGCACAAGCGTTAACCATGCTGGAGAGCATGAAATGGTTCGGCCGTAGGTTCCTCCACAAAAATTCCGAGAACAGAAGGATGGCATTGTGCCCATCAGCGTTCTGAGCGTACGCCGAGATCATGGCACCCCAAGACACCACATTTCGCTGTGCCATCCTATCAAACACCTTCCGGGCTCCCACCACATCATTTGATTTCGCATAAAGCCCGATAAGCGCAGTCAAGACAACAAAGTCGACCTGCAGGCCAACAGTCTCTACAATCGCGTGAAGCTTGACTCCGGAGCTTATATCTGCGAGACGAGAGCAGGCGGCAATGGCGGTGGCAACAGCGAAACCGTTGGTGCGGACGCCGAGGCCCGGCATTCGGCCGAAGAGGCAAAGGGCGACGTCAGGGAGGTCGGCCTCGATGTATCCGGCCATGAGGGAGGTGACGGAGATGACATCCGGTTGGGTGATTTCATCGAACAGGTGGCGCGCATGCGAGATGTGGCGGTGGCGGAGGTAGGCGGCGATGAGGTGGTTGGTGGTGGCGGTGTTGTCATCGAGGGCGCCGAGCTTGAGGAGCTTGGAATGGATGCAGGACGTGGATTGGAAACTTGGGGAGCTCTTCAGGCGGTGGATTAGTGAGAGACTGGACAGTGAGAGTTTGTTCTTCTTCATGGAAGGAAAAGGGCACAAGAACGAAAAAACAGAAGGTAGCGGGTTATTTAAGCCAAAATACGAATGAACAATATTACAAAAATAAAAAATAAATCGATCCGGATTTGGGTTGTTTTAAGCCCGGCCCATTTGTCTCAGTGTTGGCCCGCAAAGAAAGCGGCCCCAGCACGCTACTAGGTCAGGGCCCGACAGCGACCCACCTGCCCGGGAATCTCGGTCAGCGCTGCCCGCCCCTGCATCACCGAGCTCGTGATCCCCGGGCCCACAAAAACACCGCCATATCAACCGCAAGATCCCAATCTGACGGCTGATGTATCCCCACGTTACCCCGCCGGCAACTCCTCCTGCGACCCTTTGCCCTTTCACATCGTTTCATCGATCGATATAAAATCAAAGAACGGGCCCAATTATTTCTCTTCTCTCTTTTAAAAAAATTCCCCTTCTTAATTTAATTTAATTTAATTAAATCTCTCTCTCTCTCTCTCTCTCTCGTCTCCTCCTATTTTCCTTCGATAATTTGCGATCCAAATCTACAATCGGCCAGCAATGGCGTATTTTGACTGACAAATTTTCTATCTTGGCTACTTTGGCATCGGATTAGGGTTTTGAGGTTGGGTTTCCATCTCTCTTTGTTTTCAGATTTTCTGAGTAATTTTCGCCTCACGAGGTCTAATTGGGGAAGAATTGCAGAGGCTGCTGAAGACGAGTTGAGAATAGCATTGGGCTGAGATCTGTTGCGAAGTTTCGTGGATTTGGGTATTGGAAAAGGGAGATTTTGGTGGAAAGATTGGTTTTTTAGGATCGGTTCTTAAAATTAGATGCCAATCACAGGGCTTCTTTCATCTGTTTGGATTGGAATGAGTGATCACTGAGGGGTCTTCTGTTTGAAGAGGATCCCGTTGCCAGAAGAAGTTAAATTATTGTTGAAGAGTTTCATTTGGGTGTAATGGGACTTGCTTTCGTCTCTCTTCCATGAGGTATAATGTCGAACTGAAGAATTGGGGTAGAAAGTGGCTGTTTGAGTTTATACACAGGTTAAAAGAGAGAGAAGAATACTTGAAAAGAGAGGATTTTTGAAGAATTTGAAGCAAATGTTTTTTTCGGGGTCGGATTCTTCACAAGATACGAGTGGAGTTGTGCTCATCCCAACACGGTTTGTATGGCCTTATGGAGGACGAAGAGTCTTTGTATCTGGCACCTTTACAAGGTTGGTTTTTGGTTTAATAGCCATTATTAAATTTATGCGACATTTTCCTTTTTTTTACCGACTGATATCTATAGTTTTGAAATAAGAAATACTGTGATTTCTAGTTAAGTGCAACGTGAATGCAATATGCCATTTATATTTTGTTTGATATGCTATTCTGATAGGTTACTATCATCAAGTAGATGAGAGTTTTCAGGTGTGAATCTAAACTAGTCAGTAAGGTAAAATATTTGTAGATGTTCAATGTATGGTCATTGGATTGGCAACCAACAACCATTCTCTTGCTTTTTGTTGATTATATGACTTATCTATCCATAGCAACAGCATAATGCATATCTATGCAGAAAAGATGGCAACACAATCGGTAAGTAGCATGATCGTTTTTCATATACGGTAATGCATTGAGAAGGCTGAATAATGGGTTCATGATTCATAAGGGTATGTATAGTTGTAGGGTTCAAACATAGTTTGAGAACTTCTAGAGTTTCCTTCCTTGAGAATTTTGTTGGCTTCAGTTCAGTGAAACAAAAACTGTAAAACATAAAAACTCAGAAACATTAGTGAAAATCATCAACAATAAACTATATTGTAGTAAATTACCTTGTTTGCGTTCTAATTCAGTTTTGCAAGGGAGAGTTATTTAAAACCGGCCTAGCTAGTCAGTTTATCATTGCTTTCATGACGTGTGACATTCCAGTGCACTATATTTTAATGGAGCATGTTTATGGAAGCGGTTGCATTTGCTTTTCTTTACATTGTGCCTTAAGATGAATGATTCTCAGACAATGGTATGAACTATCATGTGACCTAATTGTGGTCCATGTACGGTTACACTCTCTCAATACAAGTTGGTTGCCCCCTTTACATATTCTCATCCAATCTGTGACACAGAGTGGCTTAGGTTGACAAAAGACTTGCTTTTGATAACTGTCACACGAATTCAGCTATCATATCAGGTGAATCATGTGCAACTAGTTAGCTCATGCACTCCACAATTTCAGGAGCTGTGAAGAAACATGCTTTAGATGCCGTGCACGTAGTACCCAAAGAAACAAATGTATCTTATTTTCTATGGATCAAACTTTTTAAGTTATATCGTCCACTTTTCATCCTGTTTGTGATATATGTTCTTCATATTAATATACTCAACACAAATTAATTTTAAACTCACATGTCTACACTGAAATGCTTGCTCTAGGTGTCTGAACCGGTACCGATGTCTCCTGTGGAGGGTTGCACGAACATTTTTCAGGCAATATGGGGCGTGTCTCCCGATTTCATCAGGTAGGAATATGGTTGTTCACTTTTCATTTCAGATACTGCTTTCTTTTGCTTGAGTAAATATCTGAAGGATATTAAGAAAAAGGCCATACAACTTAGACAAGTTAAAAAAGGCATATTATCATGGATTTTTTATTTTCATATCCACATTTCATTTTCCCATCCTATGCAGTACAAGTTCTACGTTGATGGTGAATGGAGGCATGATGAGCACCAACCTCATGTAACAGGAAGTTATGGAATAGTGAACACTTTGCTCTTAACCCGGGAGCATGATCCTGTTCCACCAATTTTGAGCCCTGGAACGCCTGGAAACAGAATGAATATGGATGTGGACAATGAAGTCTTTCGGCGCGTGGTAAGATAATATCTCTAATTCATTCCCCAAAACGATATGTCTATATGCAGTTAAACCAATATTTCCATAAACACGCCGTGCCTGTCAATGCGTTTCATATATAAATGAGCATTATCCCTAGATTTTGATTTGGACTTACATTTTAAAATGGATACAAGCTACGGGAATGCATTTGTCTCTGTGTCAATATACTGTTAACATGCAGTTGCACATGTGAAATGTTGGGGGTTACTTGCATATATGCTTCTTGGATAGGTAGTCAGCAATTTCATTTGGATATTTTGTATGAATAGTATAGTTGTTGAAGTAGCTGGAAATGAACCTTCTTTACTTTATGTACTGGATTGCAGCAGTTTTTCAATGTTTTCGTCCATTAGGTCTCTTTTGGACCAAACAGGTCACAGTGTCTGGGGGTGCCATGCAAGAAGCTATGAGGATTTCGGAGGCTGATGTGGAGATCTCTCGCCATCGTATTTCCGTATTCTTATCACAACATACTGCTTACGAATTGCTTCAGAATCAGGAAAGGTATGGTTCCCTTTACTTCTATGCGTAGCTATGACTGTCATTATGCTCCAGTGACGTGTGTTGGTGCCATTTTTTGACTGATTTGGAAATATCTGTCTGATTCTAGGTCATTGCTCTTGATGTGAACTTACCTGTGAAGCAAGCATTTCATATCCTATATGAGCAGGTATGTATGTCTAGACTTGGTGGTGTTTAAAGTGTGACAAGTTCTCTGGTAGCATTGTTTTTTCACCATATGACAATAATGTTTTTTATACGCACGTTATTTCTTTTGATCAATATGCTAAAACATTGTTTTGAGATTGTTGTGGCAATTGTGAATGAGTCTATAAGTAAATATCCAGGTTCCTTGGTGCTTAAACCCTGGTATTTCTTCAAATAGGGGTTACAATATTGTCTGACTTGTTTGCCTCACAAGCATGGAAAATAATCACAGGGACTCGGAAAGAACAAGTCCACTTGAGAAATGGGAAAAGCCTGAAATATCTTAAGATTCTAGAACCACCAATCTATCATAATCTAAGAGGTCTGTCCCATACTTGCTCCTCCCGAGCCAAGCCCCTTAAAGTTGACACCTCTAGCCAGTTCTAGGTCCCTTTGCAGCGATAACTTTTGGGTTTTGTGTGTTCGGTCCTTCTGAGCACTTAACACTGGTGGTATGGCAAGGAATAGGAGAGTGGATTTAGTCCCACATCAAGTAATGTAATAAATG